>BMAC01000126.1:1751659-1762024 GCA_014905375.1 Phtheirospermum japonicum | reverse complement strand
TAAATACAGCCCTCCGATTTATTAGAAACCCCAATCCAGCCCCAAAACACATTTTATAAAATACTTTTCACTCCAATTTTATTACTATTATTATTATTATTATTATTATCATTAATATTGTTATTATTATTACTATTATTATTATTATTATTATTATTATTATTACTATTTTAAATATGAAAATACTAACTAAATATATTTTCAAATCGATTAGGTGACGAGCATTGAGGGGACTTAGGATTTCAACTACGTGCATACCACTCTATTTCCACGACATATTTACGAGGTAGGGACCACTGACCTATTTTATGCTAAATTTAGCTTCTCAATATTGTGTAATGTGTATCATGTAATCTACAGTACGACTTAATTCAAAAATCGAATTTTATAGCCAAGGGTCCTTCCCAATGTGCTATCCACGAATTAAAACCGGTAACTATAAAAGTTGTTATCGCGTTTTAGCTGCAGTCAAAGTATTTTCTAAAACCAATCATGAATTAGACCGGTGGCCGTACAAGTTGTCATCGCGTTTCTAGCTGCGTAGTCAAAGTTGACGTTCTTCTAAAACTATGAATTAGAACCGGTAACCGTACAAGTATTATCGCGTTTCTAGCTGCAGTCAAGGTAATTTCTAAAACCAATCATGAATTAGAACCGGTGGCCGTACAAGTTGTCATCGCGTTTCTAGCTGCGRAGTCAAAGTCGACGTTCTTCTAAAACTATGAATTAGAACCGGTAGCCGTACAAGTTGTTATCGCGTTTCTAGCTGCAGTCAATGTCTATGTATTTCCAACATGCTATTCTATGAATTATATGGTTCAATGTGCTATTTTTGAGTTCTATGATTTAGATTAAATATGTCAGTGTAACTATTGAGTACGTTGAGCTCATCCCAAATCAACGACGTGTTTTCAGGTACAAATGAAGATATCGAATGAAAGGAAAACGAGGAGGGGAATGAAAACTGTTGATGTTGGATTTTATGTTTTAATCTTGTTTTACGTTTTCACTGTTGAAAACTTGGTTATTTACATTATGATTATTTCCGCTGCGTATTTCTTGAACGTTTCGAAAAATGTGAATCTTTTATGGTAAAATCATGAAAATTAGACATTTATTGTGACGCCAAGATTTCTCCATTTAATTATTTAAAAATATAAAAAAAAAATTGACTAAAGTGAAATTGGGGCGTTACAATTTTTGATTGTATTATAAAAATGTGCTCGTTAAGCACCTTGCCAACTGGGTACTAAGAAAACAAAAGAAAGAAAAAATCAAAATCAAAATTAAAAATAAAATATAAGAAGAAATATCCTTGTACAAGTACTATTTATATAATAAGTCATGCAACCTTTGTGTACGGAATTTTGTTTTTCCGTTATAGAAATTATGTAAAGAGGTTCATAAATGACAGAGCTAGTAGGATGCCGATTTAGTGATTTTGAGCATAGATAAACCTTGGCCGGTGCATGGACGAGAGATTTTCATGAAGGAAAACTCATCGTACTAGTTGTCCGGATTAAGGTCTAACCTTTTTATCTCAAAATTTCATATACATTCTTTATTTTGAGTTTCAAGTGACAAAATGTACTATTTCTCTTATCATTTGTGTGCATTAGTCTTAGGTCCACCCGGGTCTGAGATTTTTACTGTATATGTTTAGGCTCGGTTTTACTTGAGGACAGGAAAAAACCTAAGTGTGGGGTAGTTGATTAGTACATATTCGTGTGTGTTTTTCGTATGTATTTGTGTCTTGTTTTGTGTTCTTTATTCAAGTTTGAGTTGTATTTTGTCTCGCTTATCCTTAGTTTACGTTTTGGTAGCTTTTTTCGTCTTTTTAGTGTTTCTCGTATTTTCTCATATTTTTGTACATTTTTTATGTTATTTTATTTTTCTTGGTTTTAGGAAAATCTAGAGAGCCCAATCGTGTTCCCGAGAATCACAACCAACTCAATTTGATGAAAAGACGACCTGAGCCCATGAAACAGAGTCGTCGATTGATGCCCAATCGATGTGTCGCGTTCTGCATACGTCGATTGCACAGAGTCAATCGCTGGCCAAGGATTACCCACCACATCCGATCGATGAGGCATTAATGCGCCATTGCTAAATGGACATTTTCCAAGTGCCGTCAATTTTCGTCGATCGACACATCATCAATGACAAAGATACCATCGATCAAAGTTTATTATGGTTGGCTTTTGTAACTTTAAGGAACAATTTTACTTTAGATAGATTTATCTTCTCTTGCATTTTTCTTGTAATTGTTATGAATGTTTGAAGTTCTTTACTTTCCTATGTATGATTTGTAGTTTAGATGTTTAAGCTTTTCTTTTGTTTTTCATAAGCCTTTCAATTTCCACCATTGTTGCTTTCTTGTTTATATTCAAGCTTTTTACCTATTTTTCCATGCTATGGGTAGTTGGTAGTGATATGTAGATGGGTTGGCCATATTTAGCTTGTAGTTGACTTGTAGTATAAAGTAGCTTTAAGTTAGTAGATGTGCAAAATTAGCTTGGTTAGCTTATTCATTCCCTCCATGCTTTGAGTTAACTTATTTTTGCTTGTAATTATGAGTTAATCATTTTACTAGCTTTGATTATGTATTTCCTAATTTGTTTAATTTTGTTCATGCTTGCTCTAAGCTTGTGCTTTTGCATTTCTTGATGTTTTAGGGTATAGTTCTTAGATGAGTTTAGAACCATCAATTAGCATTGTTGGGTGTTTTATTTACAATTTTGGATTGATAACTCTAAATCGTTCATTAGTTTTTAGATTAAATGTTAATTGATCATGGAGACGAGTCTAGAGCTCTAGATCCTCGTTTTATCAATCTTTTCAAAGTCTTTGATTTGATTTCTCATCGTTTAAATTAATGTTTTAGTTGTTAGAAACTCAAAATCCAAAACTAATCGTGTGTTTAGGATATTTTTTATTTATTTATTTTTATGTGATTCAAACATAAATTCACTTCCAATTAGTCTTCCTTGTGAGGTTCAACTTAATTCACCTCACTACACTATGATCGATCCCGTTCTCTTGCGGGCGATGCTTAAACATTTGTAAACACAGTGCATTTGAGATCACTTCAAAATATTCTCCCAAACTCCACTCAATGTGACACTTTGCTTTCTAATCTTTTTTTCATACATTTTGCCTCCTGAACTGTGTATTTTTTACACTTTAGCTCATTGAGCCATTTTTCAGCAAAAATTATTGTTTAAAAATATTTTCGGCAGAAATTTTATCGCACAATCGTCCTTCCATGTGGCTCTTCTTCATGGTATGCCGGAAAATTATGCATGTAAGGATTACTTTGCCCTTCAATTGTGCAAGAATTCTTGATGTAAAAAATTTCCTGGAACAATTTTTGCCGAAAAATGGATCGAGGAGGTAAAGTGCAAAAAATGCACTATTTAGGAGGTAAAGTGTACACAAAGAAATTAGAAGGAAAAGTGTCGATGGAGTTTAGGAGGCCAATAAGACTTTTCTTTGAATCTTTAAAGAAAATAAGAAGTAACAAATATTTAATCTAGGTTTTAAGAAAAAGTAGTTAAGGGATGATTAAGAGAGATTAACCAAAATTAAAACCACTAATCTAATTGAAATCAAATCAACTACAAAGTCGTAAACTTCAAAGAAAATTCCAAGAGAATAGCTATAGATCTAAGTTTCAAGCGAAAACTAGGAATAAATAATAAAAGGAAAACAAAGACAATTAAAAAGAAAAGCTTACTAAAATTAAACCGAGATCTTCACTCCTTGCTCGTCACATAATAAGAAAGTTCTAAACTTTAAACAATTGACAAAAAAAACATTACATCTAAAAATCAAGTTTGGGTGAAGGAAATTCCTCAAACTTGAGAAAAAGATACTAAATATAAAAACTAGTCTAAAGATGGTTTATCAAGAAATGGGGGATTAAGGGTTATATATATAGGTATAAGAGAGGTTATAATGGTAATTTAAAGCTAAAAAGGAATACATGGCCGAGGGTGGCTCAGTGACAACTCGCGGTTGTGCGTGTGCGTGTGAGACGTTGTCGGATTAGACGAGTCAATTGATGCCGATGGTGCATAGACTGGGCGCAATAGTGATGGAAGTTGCGGGAGCTTCCAGACACTCTCAGCAGCTTAGAGGTTACTTAGGCAATATTTTATTGGAGCGGCTGAGAGGTGTCAGCCATGGTGTGCAGCATTGGACAGTTCAGAGTTCATCTGTCCAATTTTGTCGGGGCTTGCGAGATGCATCGGCCATGATGCATATGGCTTTACGGACACTGTCAGAGGTTGCAGGAAGATGTGCGTGGGTGTGCACGGTGTACGACGGTGTTGGGACATCAGAGGTTCACTTGGGCTGATGTTACCATGAGTTGCACTTATTTCTAGCATCAACCAACTACAAAGAGCGGGAATTTGCGTCGACCTGCGCATCGACTGGGGTAGCGGCAGCATCGTTGTGCATGCAGTGCATGCATTCTAACTCACGTCAAATGGTCCAGTTGATGGGCATAGTGAAAGTTTGTGATACCTCTCGACAATCAGAGGTTTTTTAATCTAGGTGTGTGTTGTAGCTTGCGGGAGGCTTTAGGCTAACTTGGTGGTAGCATGCGTACATGATGAAGCGGTGATCGGCAAACCTGAGTGGTATTGGGTGGTCAGAGGCTCTTGGTGTGAAGGGTATGGGCTATTAGAGGCTCACTTAGGCCTCTTTCTAGGCATTGTGCGGGATTTTCCGGCCATGATGTACTTGTCGTCCTCAACTTTCGACTATTGTTGTTTTCTCTTAAATTCCATACCATAAACTTGTCACAGAATTATCAGGCTTGGATCGTCTTCTGACCTCGGCCCAGAGTCAATTTGACCTAATAATAGATAAAATAACGTAAAAATCATAATAAATACGAGAAAATATGAAAAATGATAAAAAGACAAAAGTACAAAAATGTAAAATAAAGAAAAATGATTCATAATACATCAACTACTGAAGAAAAATACGTAAAATGAGGCACAAAAATACACTAAAAACACTTAAAAAGATGTACAAATCACCTACTTGTACCTCTTGCTTAATTAATTCCAGCAACCTCCTGTTGGTCGACCAATAAATTAGACTCCTTTGATTTTACTTGAACAACACCTTGAAATCCCTTCAATTACTGCTATCAACCTTTCGTTGATCGGAACCGTGACTTTATATAAGTAATAAAAAACTCAAAACTGCATGAATAACAATCTCAAGCTCCTGTCAATTAGAATTATAAAATCTCACTATTTTCTCTCAATTAAAGTGTGTCTATACAATAAACACTTGAAAACTATATAAAGGCGAGAGCTGATGTATTAAAGGAAACGATCCTTAAATATCTTTCTTTATTTTGGACGTTTGACTTCATCTTCTTTCATTGTCTTGCTTGATTGATTGTTTTTTTGTGCATTCAAGATCTTCGTTGCTTGCTTTCTTTCTTCGTAGGAGATCCTGATGACTTGATACTTCAGTTAGTATTAGTTTAATATCCTTCAACTTGAGATATACAATCAGTCTAAGAAACACAATCTCAATATATCGTCTGGTTAGGCCAGTAAGGTAATATAAGGGAAGTAGGTTGTCATTCTAGTTTATACAATGCATCACGACACAATCAATAATTTCCTTGCGATTAATATATCAATTTCCACATATGAACATTATTTTATATTTCACTATTCTTTTTTATTTTTTTTTATTATTCAACAATTTACTTAGAATGACGAATGTGTTTATATTGGATTGATTTTATGTTTGTTGTTCTTTTACTATTTATTATAATTATTTGGTTTATAATTGATGTAAATTGATTGAGGAGGACACCAGTTTATCCTTGCACAAATACGGTTATAAAGTTTAGTATGGAAAATAATTTGAAACCTTGACAAGAATACTAGTAGAACTATTATTGTTATAAGACACCCCAATGCGAACAATAAACAAAAACTGGTGTCATATTAATCCATGGATTCTTAGCTTTAAAGTTTTTCATTGAGCATATTAGAGCACCTCATATTAAATTTGAACACAATATTCCAGTTGACTTTCATGTTTGCCAATAGGATATTGATGAATGTGAGAGAATTTGACTTTTTGGCTAGTTCATTCTTAATGTATATTGACTTGCTCATGATCAGAACTCAATTGAGTTTTTAGTACGTATCGATTCGATTGGATGAATTTGACTTTTGGCTAGTACATCGTTGATGAAAGAAATTGAGAATTTGATTTAATTGGATGGTTATATAAACAGGCTAGTAAGGTGCAATATCTTTGTTATTATTTTATTGACAACTTTTACATTGGAATTGGTTTAGTAAACTAGCGAGTAAGAAAGTGCAGCGATATTGTTTTTCCTTATTTTTCACCGTGCTGAATAATATCAATTGCCTCCCCATTTGTTCGAAAGTCGTTGGGCCAGGATTGCTCAAATTGGAACTTATGAGGGGTAAAATTTGCACGAGATCAATCTATTACATGACCAAAATATTATTTATAGATATTTATTTATAAGATCTAATTGCCAACACGCATAATAATGAGACCAATTCTGCAACTAATTAAACCCTTGTAAACATGAAATTGTCCGGATGGTAAAGGCGTCTATTATCTAAAACCTTGAAACCATGAAAAGTGAATTAGACAAAACTGGTTAGTTTAATGATAAAAACGTTCGCTACCTAATATTGAGATCTATGACGATTTATGCTAAAGCTAAAATCTTCATAAAGCTTACCATTAGCATAATATCAACTTATATAAGAATCACTTCATCCGTCTCGTTCTATTTATTAGAGGAGGATTTATTCAACTATTTTACGGATAATAAAAAAATTAATTGTTGTTATAATTATAAGTATCAAATAATTATAATATTTTTTTATTTAAAAAAATAAAAATATAATATAATAAAAGTAAAGGTAAAATTTGTAAAGTAATATTTAATTTTTATCGAAAAAATAAAAAATAACAATCTTCCCTTTTGAAATTGTAAACGTGACAGATAGAAAAGAACGGAGGGGGTATTAAGGAAGTTTCATACTTGCTACCCAAAATTGTATGTATTGTTTAAAAAATATATATATTCGGAAACTTTGTTATTCAAACTACAATTAGTTTATTATGTTATTTAATTATTTATGTTAACTAAAAATGTGAGAGAAGAGATTTTCATTTGTCTTGAGGAAATACACTTTCGTTTCGATGTAAAATATTTGTTAATTATTTTATAAGTTATGTATTCATATATACTACGGTCAGGGGCGGATTCAAATTTTTATATTTGAGGAGGCTGTGAAATAATTTTTATTGTAATAATATAAAAGGAAAGAATAAGTAAATAATGGGATATAGGTGTCGATTTTTTTTTATAAAAAATAAAGTAAAGAAAAAATAAATAAGGGGATATCTATAGGGATTGAAAAATTTTTATTTAAAAAGGGAAGAATAAAAGAATTAAGAGGCTATTTATAGGGTTCAAATTTCTTCTTAAAAAATAAAAGGAGAAAAAGAAATAAGGGGCTATGAGATTTGAATTGTGACAAGTTTTGGAAAAACAAAATAAATGAAAAAGAAAAAAGATTAAGAAATAATAAAAAGAAAGAGAAAAAGCTTAAAAAATAAGGAGTAGTGGGGTTTGAACCGATACATTTTGGCAACACAAAAGAACACTAGATCCGCCGCCTACTACGGTGTTACTTATGTATAATTTCATTTATAAGTGAATATGTTTCGCTAATAACGAAATAACATTAACTTTTTTCCAACTAAACATTAAAACAAAATTTTCAATCTCTGCATATTATAAACTAATACCAAACTATATAATTTCTTTAATATAAGAAATAACACCAAATAAAACATAAAAAGTCCACATCCCGTGAAGAAATTCTCATGTTATTAGTTTGGTGGCTGAATTTCAAGTCCTAAATACACAAAAGATTTGAATGGATTGTTCCAACTAATGTCAGCATATATTCAAATGATTCGTTGTCATAAAAAAACACCAGATTGTGACTCCCCACCATGCATGCATGTTTTAAGTAGACTGACAACACCAATCACTTTCAACTGCGGGTCTGTGAATAAAGGGAAAATCTTTCTCGGGGACACACACTACCAGTAAGTGGGTCGGTATTGGTCCATATGGATCGTGTTCGTCTAAACCTAAGCCCAACATGCGTAGGATTGATTGAACGAGTCCAAATTCAAATCCACCCTAAACTGGACCGTAGTGTAAAACATAAAACTACCCATTTTTATCTAATATTTTAAGAAATATGTCTAAAGAGAAAAGTTTGAAAGAATATGAACTTAAAAAAAAAAATCATATTCACATCCACCCTATTTGTTAATGTTGTTGATATCCTGACCTATGTGTCAATCAGCCATTGTTATGGATGATAAGTGTCATTTCTCTGTAGGCCCGGATGCTGAGTTGTCAGCTTTCATTGTTTTTGTTAAAATCTTACCAAATTGGGATTTTTTGCCTAGGTATAAATAAGAGCTTTTTTCATATTTTTATTTCACCTTATTCGATCACCTACAATTATCTAATTTAATTATCTCTCTTCTCTCTGTCCGCAAGAATCATTTGCAAAGCGTTTCCTACCTTTTCTAATTGCAGTCCTTCTTTTTCAAAGAAAAAATTGCAGTCCTTTTCTTTCAAAACAAATCTCAATCATTTGCAACTTTTTTCGATCTAAAATTTGTTAATCGAAATAAATTGAAATGAGAAATCTCGAAGAAAAACTTTCCGATTTAAAACATGTTTTTTAAGAAAAAATCTCTAAACAAGTATTCAAATCTGATGTGATGAGATTTATTTTTTTTATTATTTTTGGAAAAATTTGCAGATCTTCGAACATTTTCTAGATCTCCATCTAGTGTTTTGTTATTCTGCAAATATTCATACTATTGTTCTATTATATATCTGTACTGATTGTTTCTATTATTTTTGGATAAATTTGCAGTTCAGTTATATAGCAGATTTGTTCTTGCATGTTATTTTCGTTTGAGGTTTCACGTTTTTGTTTTATAATATCTGTTATTAGTTCAATTTTTTTTTGAAATATTTGCAGATCTTATTTTTCTGTTATTTTGGAAAAATTTGCAGATCTTCGAATATTTTCCAGACTATTTTTCCGATCGATAATTTAATAATAATGAATTTAATGTGATTGAATATATTTTTTATGTTTTTTTTTTTTTTGCAGATCTTCAATGAATGTTCGAAGAATTTTCCAGATTTGCAGTTTTTTCTTCAAAGAATTTTTCAGATTTTCAAACTAAAAGATTAACGACATAATTTCTGTAATCAATTTTTTTTTATCTGTAAAAATTTATTTTTTATTTTTGTATTTTTTCTTATTCAGATTAATATATTATATTTTTCCTTAAATTTAGCATTGTAATATTTATTATGATATATTTTTCTAAAGATCTTCAGACTTATGATTTCACGCCATAAGTTCTGGAATCAATTATTTTTTGATCTGCACCGATTCTTCTGTTTTTTTTTTTAATTTTGTGTTTTTCCGTATTCCGAATAAGGTATTATATTTTTCCTTAATTTTAGCAGCAATCGTTAATATAATATATTTGAAGAAAGATCTTCAAAAACAAATTATGTACTAATTTTTGTTTCCTTATTCCGAAAGTAAAATAATCAATTATATGAATATATTATTATTAATAAGGAAATCTGTTTAAGGAATAAAAATAGTTTATATGAAATAATTAATTATATGAAAATATCGTTTAAGGAAGAACGGATTCTTAGCGTAATTTGAGAAATATATCTTATTAATAATAAGGAAGAACGGATTCTTATATGAAATAATCATATAAGAAAATAAGATCTTCAATGTAAGATCTTAGGATATATATATTTGTCGAAAAATCTTCAAAACATTAAAGTGAGATCTTCTATGTAAGATATTTTATAATTTTCGAAATTAAAGATAAATAATTAATAGCCGAATACTTTTAGAAAATAAATCTTTTTATTCAAAAATAGATGCTTAGATTTGGTAGTAATTAAGCTTATAATTCAGCAAAATATATTATCCTTGACTTTTACACGTGAAGATCAATTAGGAAGAATAATTTTAGTAATTAGTCATTACTAAAGAAAGGTTTAAATGTAATAGAATATATTGTTTGTTATTTAGATAATGGTATGGGAAGTAAAATATCTTATATCCTTGACTTTTACACATGATCAATTAGGATGAGTAATTTTAGTAATTAGTCATTGCTAAAGAAAGGTTTAAAGGTAATTGAATATATTAATTATTTGTTATTTAGATAATGGTATGGGAAGTAAAATATCTTATA
>BMAC01000126.1:1740041-1751634 GCA_014905375.1 Phtheirospermum japonicum | reverse complement strand
TTTTTTTGAGTTATTTTCTAATATAGTGACTTAAGTAGTTTTTACACTACACGTGGTTGAATGTGGAAATTATTTCTACTCTTGACTGTATATCAACGTGTAAAAATGATTGTTTCTATGCTTTTTCAGATTTTAAGTTTTTCATCTTATCCATTATTGTTTTCATGTTTTTTCCATTTATCATTTATTATTTTTTTGTATTTTTATATGGTTTGGTTATGAAATCTGGATATGTGGTCATGTAATGTATATCAACATGTGGGAAGGGATATTACAATTGTTGGTGCAATTCATAAAATACAATAGAAAACATCGAATATATATAGTATATAATAAAAATGTTAAAATTTTGTAATAATATCTACAAACAATAGTCAGATTGATCAGCACCGTCTATCGTTGAGATTCAAATAATATAAATGGAAACAAATGGTGTCATAGAATTAGTAATAATCACTCATTATTAACCTAATGTGGGATGGTGGTGGTATGGTTAAATTCTAGTTTTATATGGCCACATCATCATATTATATAATCAGTTAACACATTAACGAAAGTAAATATTTTCAAAATAATACTTAGTCAAGAGAGAAAGAAGGCGGATACAATTAAGATGTAAGGAAATTGAAAAAAACTAATAATAAATATAGACAAGACTCAACACAGAAGAATAAAGGAAGTGAACACCTAATATATAGTATTCAAAACTCAATTACGGAAGAATAAAGGAAGTGAACACCTAAGAATAAAGGAAGTGAACACCTAATATATAGTATTCAAAACTCAATTTAATTATAAAAGATAAAGAGGAACAAAAAAGAAAAATGGGTAAAACTAGATAAAATGGAATAAAAAAAGGAAGAAGAAAGAGAGGGAAAAACGTAGAAATAAAGAGGAGGGAAAAAGGGGAAAAAATTAAAACAGACGGAAGTGAAAAGCGAAAAGAGAAAAGGAAATCATGCAGAGAAAAACAAATGAAAAAGAAAATCGGTAGACACCGAAATTAAGTAAAATCAGGCTAAGAACACGTGGAAGCATGATATCACAATTGTATTTATAAATAGTAATATAGGGTGGATACTTGACTTTTACACATGATCAATTAGGATGAGTAATTTTAGTAATTAGTCATTACTAAAGAAATGTTTAAATGTAATTGAATATATTTTTTGTTATTTAGATAATAGTATGAGAAGTAAAATATCTTACGTGAATATATATGTAACTGATTTATAAGCTTAATTACTACCAAACCTAAGCATCTATTTTTGAATAAAAAGAATTATTTTCTAAAAATATCCGGCCATTAATTATTTATCTTTAACTCCAGAAATTATAAAATATAGTCCAAGCTTCCCACACCAAACTAATTTGACTTTTCCCTTATATAATGGATAATACTTTGATATTGCCTAAATTTGATACGATTATTATAGTATCTATAAATATCTAGATGTCAATCAAAATAATAAAAGCTATTTCAATTCATTTTTCCTTAAATATAGTATATAAGTTAATTAATCAAGTACCAATACCACTGTAAATTGTTGTAGGGATATAGTTCTATTTTATGAATTGCAATTAATTTTATGAATAAAAGCAATACTATCTTATGAATTACAGTTAATTTTATGAATAGTGTGTGGATGTTTTGTACAACTAAGTATTTTATAATTTGTAAAATACATTTCAATGAATAGTAATCTTTTTATGAACCATGTTCAACGTTTTTTTAATAATACTCTATATTTTAAAATAATTAGATGGTTTGAATATATATTGCTTAACTGTAAATATATAATAACTGTAAATTATTTCACACAATCTACGTAATCTTATAAATATTATAGTATCCATAAAGGTGAGAATGGATCCGTAGGTGAGAAATGAGAATGAATCTTAACCAATCATTTTACTCATAATCAGCGGTTGACTTTTCCAATAAAAAAAGAAGAAACTGAAACGGGAAAATAGAATGGGGGGCAAACTTACCTGCGAGATGCCGCTGCACTGCCGGACCTTGCTGCTGGGCCACGACCTTGGAGATGCCGGTGGCTGCAGCGACCGACTGCTGGGCAAGCGGTGACAACCTCCAGACGGCGGCGTGGCTGCGGTGGATGGCGACAGGAGTGGCGGCCGTTTGACTGACGAAATCAAGAATGAAATCAAGCAACGTTGATAATCAAAATTCCACAAGCGACGAGGACGAAGATACAAGTGACGAGGATGAAGACTCAAGGTGAGAAACTGACGAACCCAACTCAGATGACGAAAGTGGTAAGAAATCTGCTGCGCAAAACACCCTTTTTCCCAGCAGCGTACAAGCAGATTTTTAAAAAAAAATCGGAACAAAAAGAGGTAAGTATGGCTGAACCCTTTGATAATCCTATTAGGAATTGTGTTGTTGTTGTTGAGATGGGGAAGGATGAAACGGACCCAGAAGGGGTCAGGTTGAAGATGCCCAGAAATTCAGAAATCATGAAAGTCAAGGTTGCACAAGAGGTGCTCGATGAAATGCCTGAACCAACTGGGCAAAATACACAGGCTGTTTCGGGTATAAATTTGCATAATGCACCTGCACCTCAGCCACACGAAAAATCCTGGGTTTCGTTGGCTAAAAATAGAGACGTTTCAAAGAGAGAAAATCTGAATTATGATCTCGTCAATGACGATATCGTCGAAATTAAAGAGGAATGGTTGGATAAAGTAAACGACGCTTGGGGGATTTTTTTGGCGGGGCATTTTGATGCAAAATCCCCGGGAAAACAAGCGATCAATAAGTTATGCGCTATATGGAAAATTCCATACCAGTTTTTTACTCACGATTCGGGCTGGCTCGTTTTTAAATTCAAAAATGAGGAGCATCGAGAACATGTACTTGCTGGGGGTCCATATATAATTTATGGGAGAACTTTGATGTTGTCCCGATTTCCGTCATGCTTTGAGTTTGATCGTTTTTATACCAACACCATCCCAGTTTGGATCAAAATGACGGGGCTGCCGCTCGACTGCTGGAACAAGAAAACTCTCAGCAAAATAGCTTCAAAAGTGGGAAGGCCAATCGTAACCGACATGCTTACAAAAAAATGAGAACGCGTGTCAGACGCTCGGGTACTAGTTGAAATTGAAGCCGAGGAGGAGTTGGTGCTTTCTGATAATCGTGCAAAGTGCTCCTGCTCGGGGAAATAGAATTCGAAGGATAATTCGGGAAAGGTGATTATGACATTGAAGGTTTTGAAAGATTCAAGTCTTGAAAGCTGATAGAGATTCATCTCGGGGGGAACAGCAAACCCTTACCTTTCTTGTTCTTGCCGGGGACCCTTCTGGTGCTCCAGTGGCTAAGGAGAAAGAGGCAACTATACAAGCAAGTAAGCTTCCGATTTGCAACAACCAGCTACGTGATGGTGGTCGTTTGGCTTGTCTGCGCCCTGTGAAGCCGATCCAATGGCCTGGTCTTCAGGCCTTTAGCCCTCTGGATAACAAGATGGCAGCAGCTACAACTCCGAACTCGCATATAACAAAGAAAAGCGAAGACTATAGTTCAAGTGTTGAACTACTACATATGTCGATAATATATTTTTTAATTCTGTTTGAAAAGGTATAAATTAAATTCCTATTGTTAGTTATCTTCGAAATGAGCCAATTTGAACAAATCAAGCTAGTTTAATTTCTATATCGAATTTCAAATTTTTGGTTGGATTGTGATCATGTATAGTTGAAAGTCTTGTTCCTGAATTTTAAATTATTTTTTGATTTGTTCTTTAAAAGTCATCGACTTTGCTACTAACATTCATTTTGGATGGAACTGGGAGTCTGTACAGGTATTTGATGTGGCTATTTTATATATAGAGGCTATTTTATGCATGTAGTTATGAAATAATGTGCACACGCGTATGAACTAATGTGCAATTTGATGTGCATATATTATTTTAATAGTTTTGTATATAGTGGATATTTGTGCATGTAGTTATGAACTAATGTGCAAGAGTGTATTAACTAATGTGCAATTTGATGTGCATGTATTTTTTAATTATTTTGTATATAGAGGCTATTTTGTGCATGTAGTTATGAACTGAATGTGCTCCTAACATAATGTCGGGAACTTGATCGCAAGCAAAATCGGTTGCTGTCGAGGAATTGTCCTCGGGAATAAGAACGGGTCTTGGTCTTGGCGGATTTGAACGGTGAATGTTGTCGATGAATGGCACAAGGTCGCATTGGAGTGATCGCCTTCCTTGCATAAACTCAACAACACGTCAACGCACCAAATGGCAAAAACCAAGTAAAAGCAAATAAAATAATAAATTAAACAAAAACTAAAACGAAATACATTTTTAATTCCTACTCGTTGCCTCCCCGGCAACGGCGCCAAATTTTTGACTCAAACTTTTGTGCACCCCGTTTTTAATAATTAATTTAAAAGCACGCCAGTTTGCTCTCAAGTGTACGAGGTAACTGTAGGGTGATGAGCTTGACTCGAGTCGTATCTCTCGAGGAAACAACTGTTCGGTCCTATCAATGTTTTTCTCAATTTTGAATAACATACATATACATTTGGGGGTTTGAAAAGATTGATTCGATCATTATAAACTAAGACAATAATTTAAACTAATTAAACTAATTACTTTAACTAGATTATCAATTACGAACTAAGCAGTGTACTAAGCTAATTAAACTAATGATTCTAAATCATCGACTAAGAGCAGTAACTAATTATCGATTAACGCTACGAAGTTTAAAAACTAATTATCGTATTTAAGCATGAATTAAAGAGATTATCGCTAGCAATTGAATCATACCAATCCAAGAACATTAACGGATCATAAACTAAATCGCATAAATAAGCTGAATTAACCAGTATCCAAAATACGAGCATAATATGATTAAGCTAATTAAATTAATCTAGCATTAACTACGAAATTAACTAAGCAATTAACTAAGAAATTAACTAAAAGTTTAGAGTACTTATTGTAACTACGAAAAGCAATGAAAAGATCCAGCTATTCCGGAGTTTGGACGCTGATCTTAGGCGAAGATTGAGTTCCGAACGCGAAATTGAAGTCTCGGACTTGTCGTTCTTCGATCCGTGATCTTCGTCTCCAAATCTTGTTATAAGACGTGGATTTATTGTTATTATGAGCTAAAATACTCTAGAATAGTGTTGGGTCTTCTCCTCTCCTGTATATGTCTGTCAAAATCCGTAGAAATGAGGTCTTAAATAGATATTAGGGGTCTTGGCGCACAAGAAACCCTAATTTCCGAATTCTGGGCCATCGCGTCGACGGAGCGTCGACTGACGCGAGCAGGCGCTCGGCAGGTCCTGGTCAGCAAGTGCGCGCGTCGGCTGGCAGGTGCGTCGACGTGGTGCGTCGACATCGACGCTTCAGAACTTAGCGTCGACGTTGCGTCGACCTTGGTGCGTCGACATCGCGCCTCAGAACGTTACGTCGGCAAAGCGTCATCCTTGCGTCGACCGACGCGGGCCATGGCTCGCTGGCACGGCTCGCGTCGACGGGCGTCGACGGTCGCGTCAGTCGACGCGACTGAGCGTCGGTCTCCTTTTCTCGATCGTTTGCTACTCGTTTCACCGGAAAGCTTGTTCTTCTACTCTTGAACATCGAATTTCATCTTTTACGCGCTAAACTCTTCCGGTTACTTAGCTGTAAGGTGAAAAACAATGAAACATCACCTAATTGCATCAATTAAGATCAAAATACAGTAAAATAAGCTGGAATTATAAAATTACGGAATTATGCTTAAATAATCCAACTTATACCAAAAATAAATATAAAAACGAACTAAAAAGCTAATAAAAATAAGGACAAATCTACTCTAATCAATGTATGATTTGCATGATCATAAGGGAGTAAGTGTGTGTGTTGCTGTTGTTGCTGTGTTGGAGACTCTACCAAGGGGATCATTGATAGATGCTTCAATGAGTCCACCAATTGAAAGGGAAACCGTAGCTTATTAATACATTTAAGTTATATTATAAGTTGACATGTTGAAAGGGAAACCGTAGCTTTTCCAGCAATTGAAAGGGAAACTGTAGCTTTTTCTTTCTAGTAATATTAACTTCAGAGTACGAGTCAAATGGCTTAATATTGTTAAAAAACTTGATAGAAATGCAGTAGTTGGGGAGTTCATAGCAGTTTATTTTATGTTTCTTTCCATACAGTGTTGATTGTGTTTGACCCTCCAATATTCTCAATTATTTGACATTGCTTATATATATATATATATATATATATATACATATATAAAGGGAATTGCTAATTTATGTTTGTTTCATGAACAGACGAATAGAAAAAAATAATAATATGGAATCTATGTGATGCAGCATATGGCTTACATGGGATAATGTAAGGAATACTGGAAAACTTGCTTGAAGAATAACGTGTCAACCCAATGGTCCGGGATAGAGCTCGAGGAGTGGTGGAGGAACTAGCAGTTCTGGTTGATCGGAGGGACGAGCACGCATTTGGCCATCGTTTTCCAAGGCCTGCTCAAAGTGGTCGCATAATGGGGACGAACGCCTACCATCGTGTTCGTATGGTCGGGTCTTAGTGCCATCATCATATCGCTTTTGTGGGTGGCGATAAATACGCCAGAAGGGACGAACCAGATTGGGGGATCGTTTCAGTTTCCTTGATTAGGACAGTGCATTTTTTTTAATTTTTTGCTTCGGACTAAAGGTTAGTATTTGTAGTTTTTTTTCTTTTAATAACCACACCATATTGGGGTGGGGATATAAGGACAATGGTACATTCTTTTATTTGTTTGTTTTTCTTACAAAGGGTGAACAATTTTGCTTTGGGGATCACCCATTTTTTAATGCAAGAAAGAAATTGCAATGAGTTCTTGTTCTTATCTTATGATCTTTACAAAAGGGTTAATTACATTTTTTTTTTCTTTAAGTTTAGTGTTACATAACCAAAAAAAAAAAAAAAATCATATAGACTTAGTGGGTGGTGGCTGCCGATAGTGTCCAAAGCTGGATCTATACATGAGTAGGAATTGTATGATAAAGTAAAATGTGTCGGGTTTTTTAAATCATTCTGATTTGTTAGCATTTTCTGTTGGAAATTGGAATGAAAATAATATTGAAGATATCACAGAGTCACCAGGCAAACAATCGATGAATGTGATTGCCCAACAGGGACTGATTAGTTTTAGGTTTTGAGGTTCAATGTCTATTTTCCATTCATGAAATATGGGATTTTGCATTTTGTCTGGCAAATTGAAACTCTGAATATTTCTCTAGTTTTTTTTTCTTTTTTTCCCCCTAAACTTTTGTTTTGCCAGCGGTTTTGATGAGGTTTAAGGCTATCCTCGAGTGATGAGCATGTGTGGTTTATTTGTTATATAGCAACTTTTGGATACCATAAGAACATCTCACTCTTATTAAACCTCATGATTTAAGCTTAAAAATTAATATTATAATTTTTATATCCATGTCAATCATCAAGCTGTGGGATGAATTAAAAACTATTGAAAAATAAATCTCATTGATATTTTTTTCAATTTCTCATTTGGTTATTAATTTTACAAACTCCATTCATGTTGATAATTTATCATGATCCATTGACCGAACAAGCAAGAGAAACTATTTTTTTTTTATCATTTATCACAAATAAACTGTTATTACACAACCATACCTTGAAATAATCTAAAGTCAATCAAACTACAAGAAGTATTTTGCTCAGATAATGCTAGAAACTCGTAAAGATGACAATACAACAAAAAGAAGCCACAACAATATGAAATAAACACAAGTGGTCCATGCCCAAAATCTTGGTCCTCCGAGCTCCGCACCCAAAGAAAGATGCCTAAATACCAAAACTCTGATACAACCTACCGACGTAGCAAACTGTTTAGTACCGAGACGGGCATGGCAAGAATTACAAGTACTTTCATCATTAATCTGCACATTGCGAGACCTTTCTTCCTGTCTTGCCAAGTTTGCATCAACCTCCAACGCATGCGACAAATTACGCACAATCTGCCAAACGCAACTACTTACAGTTTTTAAGTTCTAAACTCCAAAAGTCAAAGGTAATTCCATTGATAAAATTTGAGTTAAGAAATTACTTTTACCACGCAAAATATAGCTCATTATTATTATTGTTTCAAGTAACCTGATGATGATCAAGCAAGAAAATAAATAATAGTTATAAAATAAAAAAGAACTTCACCAACACTCAAAAGAGAAAAACAAAGAGAAAAATAACTCACTGCATATAAGCATCTGGTCTGCAAATCTCCACACAATATAGTTCAGCAGCTTCATAATTCTCCAATTTCCTAATAAAGCAAAGGAAAATGGTAAACCATATGATATAATGTACTTTTATGAACTCTTATGACAATTAAACAATGATTCTATACAAACATCTTTTTCACTAGTATGATAAACATTACACGAATTTTTGAACTAGCCTAACAAATTTATTTTAGCATCACTAAACCTATTGTTTAGCATAATTGGAAAACAAAATTAGCATCAATGTTGTATTCACAAATCTGGATGAAAGTATTATACTCATTCACTAAATTTAGCATTATATACATGCTAAATTAACACCAAATCACACTATCAATATTATTAAAACTCATAAAATAAGCACATTATCAGCTTTTAGCATCACTAAACCTATTGTTCAGCATAACTAGAATACAAAATTAGCATAACTGGAATACAAAACAAATCAATTGAACTGAGCAACAAAGACCAAAAAACCCTCTGAACTCACCTTTAGTTCTATGTTTATTAGCACACCCTGGACCAACGGTTCGGTGGCCTTCGGAGTCCGGTTCATCGCCTTCCACAACGAGCAGTCAGCGGGATACGCCGCCTCCGCCTAGGGCTACCTCACGTGCTTCCCCGGTGTTCTCCTCACCGTCTCTGGCCCGGGCTGCGTCCATGGGTTCGCCAGACTATCCAACGCCTCCACCAATGCCTGGACCATGGTCATGATCTCCGGCTCCTCCGATCAGAGCTTCACCGACCGTGGAGACTTCCAGGATCTTGACAGATCGCCGCCGTCAAACCTTTCTCCAAATTCTCCTCCGTCAAACCCTTATCCAAATTCGCCGTCGTCAAACCCTGTTTAGAAGGTGAGATTATAAATCTCTGGTATTTATCGTGTTTGGGGAAGAAGAATTTTAGTCGGAGGTGTCGCTGCTATTGGGAGTGCCCTCCTCGTACAAGTCAAATCAGATGGGACAAAAGCTGTCGGCGTGGCGGCGGAGCACGCAGGCGTTGCAGAGCGAGGCGAATGCACCGCCGTGGGGGCGTTGTGGAGGATTACATGGGTCGACGGAGTTGCATAATGGGTGAGGGATTTTCAATTTCAGAAGAGATATTATATTAATTTGGAAAAAAGGAATCGTGATGTTTGGAAAATTATATAAGAATAAGTTTATGGTATAATTAACATAATTAATTGTGTGTTATATATGGATGATATAGATAATGACAATTATGACCTTTTTATTATAATAATTAGTTTATTATATAATTAATATAAAATATCATGACCATTCATTAGATTTGATCTAATAGCTCATGTGAGTTCCTAGTTCCACACACAAGGGATTTGTTCACACATGATCTCAATCCTACATATAATACTGTATAAAAAGCACAATGAATCTGGACATAATTGCACTGTGCAATATTTAGAGTGCTTTTCTTATATTGTTACGGTGCTTTTGAGCTACACTAGACACTGCTTTTTTTCAATGAAAAAATAATCGGCCAACATCGCCGTCGAGTTTTGTCAACGCAGCCATTCGAATCAACCCCAACAATCCAAATCGTGGTCCGAGCCAAACCACCACCACCGCCGTCCAAATCCAAATCGCCGTCCGACGAACCAAACTCAACCGAACCCGGGCACTCCAAAAAAGCCACAACCGCCGTCCGAACCAAACCACCACCGGAGGCCCGACTCACCACCCGAACAGCACAACAACCATCACCCATCACCATCACCCATCACCGGAGGCCCGACTCACCACCCGAACAGCGCCAACAACCATCAACACCACCGCGGGCTCAGGTTCCCCAACAACCATCAATAACACCGCGGGCTCAGATTTCACCACCCGAGCAGCGCCAACAACCATCAACAAGACAGCGCCAACAACCATCAACACCATCGCCATCACACATCAACAACCATCAAAACCCAAACGGCGACAGCCTGCCTACCACCAGGACGGCCCGAGAACCCCCAATCAGGCGACGACTCCAGCGTGCTTGGCGAATAGACGGCGATGGCGACGACTCCAGTGGTGATGGCGTTAGGCTCCAGCGTCGATGGCGATGGCTTCAATCGGCGATGACGATGGCTTCAATCGGCGATGGCGTTCGGCTCCAGTCGATTCGAGGCCTTCGTCACCGCGTGCTCGGCGAATAGACGGCGATGGCGATGGCTCCAGCAGTGATGGCGTTCGGCTCCAGCGGCGATGGCGACGGCTATAATCGGTGCCGGCGTTCGGCTCCAGTCGATTCGAGGCCTTTGTCGCCGCCCATATACGGTCGTTGGTTCAAGGTTATGGGGTTTGGGTTCAATTTTCTGAGGCGGCCATGTGTTCAAGGTTCTGAGGTGGCGGATGATTTGTTTGTGTTCAATGTTCTGAGGTTTGGTGGAGAATACGGGAGTTGATTTGGATTTAATATGATTAAGAGCATTTGTAAAATTACCTAAAACCCCTTGTCCTTCCATATATATAATTTAATGAATTTAAAAAAATAGAAGAAATCTGGTCCACACATATTATTAGATCTAAGGTCAAGATTGGTCCCTAGGTTCATATATATTGATGGGGTTCTCATTTGAACCTAATCTTATATATATATATATATATATATATGGAACGTTTATAATATTTTGTCTAAATTATCTGTTTCTCTTTATTTGAAAAATAGAGTCATTTTCATTTCAATAAACATGTTGGTTGGTGTATAGACATGAACAAATTTTAACAAAATTTTGTCTAATTGAGCCCATTTGAACTTATTGAGAATGAAGAGACGTAATTGGTTCGAGATTATTTCAATGTAAAATATAAAATAAAATAGTAAATGTGGTATATAATGAGTTTTTCTCAAAATTTTAAGTGAATAATAATTCAGCTTTTGAACTTGATAAATTATTTCTCAATATCTGCATATTAATAATATCGTGTATAAAGTAGGTTTTTAAAATTTAAATCGAACATTATTTTTTCGCTTTGTATTTAATGTCTACTCTTTGAACTGATTTTAAAATAAATAGTTTTTATTATTTTCTTATCAATGCCCGCGTAATCGCGGGTGTTTACACTAGTATATGAATATTAACCATGTAGAACTGCATCTCCACTGGTCAAACCATTTTATGTCAAAATACTTGCACATATAGGGTCGGCCTGAAGGTGGGTTGTGTGTGCGACAGCCCAGACCCCAAATTATTATTATTATTATTATTATTATTATTATTATTATTATTATTATTATTATTATTATTATTATTATTATTATTTATCGATACCTCGTCCGCTGCGCCTCCTTGCTTTGTCTGTCCAATCCCGAGTCGAGTATCGA
>BMAC01000126.1:1708312-1727896 GCA_014905375.1 Phtheirospermum japonicum | reverse complement strand
TATATATATATATATATATATATATATATATATATATATATATATATATATATATGTTGTATTTGTATTTTTTAAAGAACGATCCCCACGAGCGTGGGCCCCGCTTGGGCGTCCTACGGCCAATAAAAACGAAAACGTGAACAAAACTACGAAAATGAATAAGAAAACGTACAAAAACTAAGAAAACCTAGAAATACGAAAAACGGCCAACCCGACTCCTAAAACAACAAAAAGCAAGCGAAAAACACGCAACGTGAAACAAAAACGGTAATGAAAATATGTACAAAAAGATGCAAATCAGGATAGTTTCGAAATCATGTTTCAAATCGTTATCGACAACACAATGAGAAAATCATTTGAATAACACTACAATTATAATAACTTAGTCTATTGAGATAAACGAGGCTCTATTTGAATTTTCAAGACTTTATGAAGATGTGAAAACTAAGATTAAGGCTGCGTGATTAGAAACTCATGAACTTGAGAATTTTGAATTTTTGTTGGCATGACTATATATAGCATAATGTTTTGAATAAAATTAATTTGATTAGCAAGAACTTGCAATGTGGAGATATATATAAATTGATGCCGCCATAAGTATTTCGAATATTTTGATTTCATATTTTGGAAGTTATAAGGAGGAAGATTTTTAATCAACCACGTCATTATCCAATGAACTTTTATCTAAAATTGAAATCGATCCTATTTTTCCTCAAACGCGTAAAACTCGGAGGAAAAAATAATTTGATGAAAATTGTCATGAAGAGATTCATTGTCTCCTGAAGAATCTTTAGGGTTAATTATTTTATTGTTGCAATGATTTTAGTAAATATTGTTATTCAATCCTCAAAGAGTATATTTGAACAATTTGAAGTTTTGAAGGTATTATTGCCTTTTTTTAATCGTAAAAAGTTGTCTTCATTAAATGAGAATAGATTGCATGATTGTTGTATTAATTTTCAAAATGCCCTAAAAATGATATATTTGACGTTATTGTTGGTGATTTATTTTATGAATTTCTTATGCTGCAAACGTTTACAAACGAAATAAATTCAGTCGAGATAGTGGTTATGATTGATTTTTTTTTTTGTAGTTATATGTTGTTCTTTCGTAGTATATATATATATAGTGTGTGTGTGTGTGTGAGGACTCTTTTTTTTTTCTTTTTACCATCGGACCTAAAAGTTGAAGGCCGACCCTGCACACACACACACACTTACACACACATATATAAAAGGGGAAAAATACCTTGATGAAACAAGTCTCATCATATGAGATCATATTTTATAATTTTTTGACCCGAACCCGAACCACCGCCCGCCCGAACCTAGTAACCAGACTCAATTGACCCGTGCCCACCCAATTTTTACTAAAAACTTTTTCATATAGAAAATCCCACAACAAACTCTTTCATATTCCACAGCAAACCCGATATTTAATGTCCATCGGAAGGGAAATAAATCATACTGAAAACCTTTCATATTCACACAAATTCCATAAGAAAAATTGTTCATATCCCACATAAAGTTTTGTAGATTTTCTGTGTAAAAACTCGATCAAAAATAGGAGAAAAGAAACCACCAGCGATTTCGCTCTAGGCCTTTGACGACTATAGTGTTAGAAGTGGTACTAATATGTCCAATTAATTGATTGAATATCGAAGATAAATTTCTAAATTTCCTTCAGTTTTTAAATTAGTTTTTTCTTTTTGGTTTCAATCCTTGAACCCTTGAACACATACACTTATACAATATTATTATTTTGTTTTTATTCACCTTCTTATTCATTAGTAGATTTGCAGATATGATTTAGGGAATTTTTTTCCCTTATTTCTTCGATACATAATGTTCTACTGTGTTATTTTGTATGATGTTCATTTTGTGTTTTTTCTCATTCAGTTATTATATGTGTTGTATGAGTTTTCATTTTTTGTATAGATGATATGGTATGACAAGTTTCTGTGTGATTTAGTGTTTGTGTGTGTGTTAAACTTTTTTGTATCACTATTTTTTTATAGATTAATGAAAAAGTAGAGAGAAAGGAGATTATTATAATCAATAAAACAGAAGAAAATGTCTCTTGATGGCCATAATATAACTTTCAATAGTTCGCGATGATCTTTTTAGGTTAAGTGTTAATCAATTTTTAAGCTTACATACATGTTGTCGGTGAAGAAATAAGAAAGACAATGACGATGGGTTGTGGAAAAGGTTTTGGAGAAAGTTAAGAAGGCGTTGGGCACAAAAAAGGTTGTCGGGGCTTTGAATTTGATTGCCCTCGAAATAACCGAGGGGAGACTTGCCATTGGAAAAGCCGAGGGTGGTTTCCCCTTAGTTTCTCTGAAGGTAAAGTTACCCTCAAAATAATAGAGGGCACAACTACCCTCGGAAAAAATGAGGGTAAAGAAGCTTTCGGTTTTTCAGATAAAAAAATAATATTTGAAAAAAAAAGGAAAAAATCAAGGGGAAGGCGTCCTCAGGTTTTTTGAGGAGAATAAACTCTCAGATTTTGCGAAGGAAAACCTCCCCTCGTTTTTTTTGTTATTTTTAATCCCTTTTATTTTTATTAAAATACCCCAAAAAATTAAAAAAAAATCATTAATAAACAGACAAATAAATGAACTAGTTATATAAATTTTTTAAAACTTACAATTATTAAATTTGTTCAACAAAAATGTTAGTAAATGTTTATAAAAACATCCGATACAAAGGAGTCTTATGACGGGGGAGGCTGCGGCGGGTACTGCTGTAATCGAGCTAACAACTTGGTCATCTATGCGTTCACCTTCGCCTGAAATTGCTACTGCTTCTGCTGTTGCTGCTCACAGTAGCTCAGACTCATTATATCTCTGCTCCATCACCTTCTGAGCTCATCTCGTGGCCTCTAACTCCTCTCTCTGTGTCTGGAGCTGTGCCTCGAGCTCCCTCACATGAGTCCTATTCTACTGGGAGGAGTAAGGACCGCTTCCTCAAAAGTCCTTTGTAGTCTTCCCATACATGTCCACCATCGTGCAGAGAAATGCCATCTGTATATCCTATGGATTATAAAGGTCCGTGTCCCAATAAAAAATCTCCTACAAAACAAAATAATAATTACTGTTCAATTGATAGATGATTCTCAAGTTACAATAAAGATTAAAAAATTAGACACAAAATAATAATTACCTGAAACATGTCCCACCATAATGCACGAATCTCCCTAGGGACTGCCTTAAACTGCCACCCGGCGGGATGTAACTCCTTCTCCATGATCTCCCGAAATATGTTGGTCAGCCTGACCTCTGTACTATGTAGCCTGTAATTATGTTTGTAGTTACAAATATAATTTAATAAAAATGATGATTAGAATTTTATAATTTTTAATTTACTTACTTCTTCCCGGTGAATAATCAGTACTAAGGCCACGTAATCATTATCAAAATCAATTAAACAATTAGCTGACTCTATATATGATCGACCTAGACTGGATCCGTGTCCATGACCTCTCGGCATCTAATAAAAGTAAATATAATACGATCATTTTACAAAATACCAGTATATATCAATCTTTTTAATAAATATAAACACCAATAAATTAGTTAAAACAAGAGCATTTTATAATATGAACAATTTACACATATTTCAACCGAACTATGCATCTGAACTGACACTTTCACTATTAAAGTTATTAACAAACTCATCTTTATTTGTGTCTTGATCTGTGAGTAACTCTTCTTCTGTATCATCATCTGCCTCATCACACAGATCATCCATGTCATTATTTGTTGGTTCGTGCAACTTGAAATCAACATCATCCAGTTGAATTAGATTGCATGTATCTACAGCTTCCTCTTGAAATGATTGCTCTGGTAGAAGCTCGATAAACTCAACATTTGAGCTTGCCTTGATTTTACACGTTGCTCACCAGTCAAACTTGTCTCTCTTCAAACTTGGGTATGAACAATAGTATACTTGTATAGCCTTGGCATCAAGTACAAAAGGTTCATATCGATTGAACTTACGCTTATGATTGATATCGACAAGCTTATAATGTGGATGAACTTTTATGCCTGTAGGAGTTGGATCAAACCAGTCGCACTTGAATAATAGTGTGTTTCTCTCCATTCGCCCGATGTATTTGAGCTCCACAATTTCTATAAAATGACCATAATAATTATACTCAGTTGCCTAATAGTTTCGATGTTTATTTGTTAAGTCCGTACTCGATGTGTGAGAAGTGAAAATATTTTACCTTGGCTGGACATGATACGACATCAAATATTTATGTCAATAAACATGCAGGTTTATAAAGATTTACGAGGTGACCTTCCCTTTTAGAAGGGGCAATCTTTTTATGAGGGAGACGAGCTATTTTAAGAGTCACTAGTGCAGATACTGCATTCTAGAAAAGAACATCCTGGTGCATCCAGAAGGGTATTTAAAATACTGCTCTATATTAAACTTTCTAGAACGGTATTTAAAATTACCGTTCTGGATAGATAATTTTCTAGAACGACTTTACAATACCGTTCTGGAAAGTACACATTCTAGAACGGTAATGAAAAAACCGTTTCGGATTATGAGTCGATCAAGAACGCTATTCAAATAACATTTTGGAATGTGTACATTCCAAAATGTTATTTTATTACCGTTCTGGAATGTGTACATTCCAGAATGTTATTTTAATACCGTTATGGATTGTACGTCAATCTAGAACAGTATTAATAATACCATTCTTGAAAGTCTTTTCCAATTAAATACCGCGTAAATGATTTTTTTTTTTGCCGCACATATGTTTTCTTTTCAAAACGTATTGATAAAACCGTTCTGGATGTACTATTTGATACAGAATGGTAAGACAAAATACCATTCTTGAAAGTCTTTATGAATTAAAAACTGCGAAATGAAATTAAAAACCTCCCCCAACTCGCATCGGACGCCACTCCCAGTTCACTCCAACCACCTCCATTTCTTCCTCTTGCCTATTACAAGTTGGTTTATCATTTTTTATTTAATTTGGGACAACTAATTTAGGGTTTAGTTTTGGAATGAGTTTTTAATTTACAACTGTAAATTTAGGGAATTCTAAAGCAACCAATTGATTTGGGTATTTCACAATTGAGCATGAAACTGTTCAGATTAGATTAGAAAACATTTGATTTGAACTTATTATGTTTTGGTGTACAAATTAGAATGAAACTATGGATATGTAAGATAATCTTCACACCCAAAAATTCTGGTCTACTTCAAGACTTTTTTGTCTGGGAGAGTTGGTTTTGTCTAGTAAGTTATTGAAGTTCTATTTTTATATAGTGAAAATGTGTTCTTGTTTTCTTGAGTAAAGTTAAATCCTTTAATGCTTGAAAACGTTTTTGCACTTACTATTTGTGTAATTGAACTTAAAATAGCTGGCTTTTCTTCATTCAAATTAAACCCCTCATGTGTTGAGATCTTATCTGAAAACTTTAGTATTTTTCTAATCCTTCAGAAACTCAATGCTGCGTTTGTTTCAAGGAATTTTAACCCGGGATTTGGTTTTCCTTAAAAAAAAAAGGCTTTAAAAATCTTAATATTAGACCTCACATATTAACCTATTTAACATAAATAGTTGCATTGATGGTGTCTAAAAATGTGAAACTGTGTGCTAGTGTTTGTGCGACTGTTATGTATGCTTTGGTGGGATTTGATTGGTTTGTGGTCAAAAATGTAAATTTTGATAGTTTGAGGACTAATGTGTAATTTTTTGAAAAATGGAAGGTTTGTAAAACTGTTTCAATTGGTGTTCTATAATAATGTAACATACATTTGAACCAATTTTGGAATCTTTTCGAGTTTGTTTGACCCCAATCGAACAATTAACAAGATTTAAGGATAAAAGTTTTTTTATTGAGAAATTAGGGGCTGAAATGGAATTTTTAAACTTATGGGGATAAAATTTTAAAATTTTTATGTACTGGTAGAAAGAGTATTTAAGCTCTTAAGACTTTATGTAGGCATGGACCGTAGATGGATAAATGGTATACGATCAATAGAGGAATATGAGAATGGGGTGAATGAGTTTATAGAGTTTGCTAAGATTCATGCTCCTAACAATAATGAGAGGTTCTACTGTCCATATGTGAAGTGCTTGAATAGTCGGTGATTAAGTGTTAGAGAAATTAGAGAACATGTAATTTGTGATGGTTTCAACAAGAACTACACACGATGGATATGACATGGTGAATTGGACATGCCAGATGTATCCCAGACTGAAGAAGACCTAATTGAAGACGTTGATGAAGAAATGTATGATAGAATAGAAGAGATGATTAATGATGTTGGATCAGAGGATTTTGAGCAAGCGCATGCAAATAAGAGTTACGATGCCTGGTCAGCCGATGCCGATAAACCTCTTTACCCAAGCTGTAATACCTATTCAAGATTGTCTACAATATTAAAACCTATTAAGTTGAAGGCGATGCATGGGTTGAGAGATAAGTGTTTTACGGAGTTGCTTGGCTTGTTAAAGGGGATGTATCCAGAGGAAAATGAATTGCCAAAATCTAACTACGAAGCGAAGAAGATTTTGTGTCCTCTAGGCCTAGGGTATAAGAAGATTCATGCATGTCCTAACGATTGCATTCTCTACATAAAAGAGTACAAAAATCTGCACGAGTGTCCAAGATGTGGAACTTCACGTTACAAGAAGACTAACGATGATGATGCTAGTTGGGATGGTGGTAAAAAAAAACCATCGAATGTTTTATGGTATCTTCCAATAATACCAAGATTCAAACGCTTGTTTGCGAGTCCAACCGAGTCTAAGAACTTAAGATGGCATGACGATGAGAAAATCAATGATGGCAAACTTCGACACCCGAGTGATTCGCCTCAATGGAAGAAGATGGACCAATTATATCCTTATTTCGGCAACGAGCCAAGAAACCTAAGGCTAGGACTGTTTACGAATGGGAAGTCCGTACGACAATTTGAGTAGCCAACATAGTTCATGACCAGTTCTACTTGTAATTTACAACCTTTCTCCATTAATGTGCATGAAACGCAAATACATTATGCTGTCTATGATGATTTTTTGCCCAAAACAACCCAGAAACGACATAGATATCTACTTTCAGCCGTTGTTAGAGGACTTGAAAAAGTGGTTCATGGAAGGCGTTGATGCCTACGATGCATACAAAAAAGAAACCGTCAAGATGCGAGCGATGATCTTCTGTACGATTAATGACTTCCCAGAATATGGCAACATGTACGTGTATTGTAATAAGGGCCATAAAGCATGTCCCAAATGTGGAGAGCACACTGATTTTCATCAGCTTGAGCATGGCAAGAAGACAGTCTACCTTGGTAATCAAAAATGGCTTGAATAAACCCATCTAAATCGTTAGTTGAGGAAAGATTTCAATGGTAAAAAAGAGAAAGAAAAAGCTCCAGAGACATTAACTCCTGAGCAAGTGTATGAACAGGTGAAAGACATTAACGTGACACTTGGCAAGAAACAATAGAAAATCCAGTTGAAAAATGCTTATGGAAAATGAGATCGATTTTTTTCGAGCTTCCATATTAGAAGAGTCTTGAGGTGAAACATTGTATTTATGTGATGCATTTGGAGAAGAATGTGTCAGATAGTCTTCTTGGAACACTTCTCAATATACAAGGTAAGTCTAAAGATAGTGTGAATGCACGAAAGGACATGGTTTCCATGGGAATACAAAGGGATTTAACTCCAGTATCTCACGATAAGAGGATTATTTGCCACCAGCTTGTTACAAATTATCGAAAAGTGAAAAAAAGAGTTTATGTGAATGTTAGTTTGGTGTTAAAGTGCCTCACGGATTTTGTTCTAATGTGAAGAGACTGGTGTCGATGAAAGATTTGAAATTTCTAGGCTTGAAGGCTCATGACCATCATATGTTGATGCAACAACTATTACCGATTGTTATCCGATGTATTTTGCCGAAAAAAGTGAGAAGCACCATAAGCAGATTGTGTTTCTTCTTTACTGCTATATGTAGCAAGGTCATCGATCCTCAAGTGTTGGATGATTTGGAGAAGGACGATGCAACAATCTCGTGTCAACTTGAAATGTACTTTCCACCAACTTTTTTGACATAATGGTGAATTTAATCATTCATCTAGTGAGTGAGATAAGGGTATGTATCCCGATTCATTTACGGTGGATGTATCCATTTGAGCGATATATGAAAATACTAAAGGGGTACGTCAAGAACCCTTATCGGTATGAAGACTCTATAGTTGAACGTTATGTTACAGAAGAGGCCATTGAGTTTTGTAGTCAATATTTATCCGAAAGAAAAAATGTTGGTCATCAAAAATCTCGCCATGAAGGTAGAAGTCTTGGGAAGGGAACACTTGGGGGAAAACTGAAGAATGTTAATCGTGAAGAACTGCTACAAGCACATTTAAACATTATGAATAATACTCCCGAAATCCAGCCCTATGTAGATGCACATAAGGCGTTGATAAAGGAACAAAACCCTCGGGAAACCGAAATGTGGTTAGTGAATGAGCACAAAAATTCTTATCTTGGTTGATGGGCCATGTTATGAACCATTTTTCTACATCTGATTTAATTAGATGGTTAGCTAGTGGTCCCAATTTTGACGTCTTGTTATGGAAAGGGTACGAAATAAATGGGTATTCCTTCTACACGAAGGAGAAAGATGATAATAGTACTATTAAAAATAGTGGCGTTACACTAGAATCTGAGTGTATGCATTTCTCAAGTTCAAAATATAAAAACTCTCTACGTGCAAAAAGCTCATGTTTTGGGATTATTGAGCAAATATGGGAGATTGACTACATTAAATTCAAGATTCATATTTTCAAATGTAAATGGGTTGGTAACAATGGGGTGAAGGTAGACGATTTGGGAGTTACATTGGTTGGTTATAGTAAAGTAGGATCTAAAAACGATCAGTTTGTCATAGCTTGCCAAGCAAAATAAGTATTTTATGTCACCGATCCGAGTAACAAAAACTTTGCAGTAGTCTGCAACGGCAAAAAAGAATAATATCTAGTGATGATAATGATGAGTAAACTTTAGATATCAACGAGATACCTGCCTTCTCATCGCTTCCCAACATGGATTCTGAACATGAAACCGATGATGTTCGTGCCATTAGGGTCGATCATTATGAAGGGATGTGGGAAAATATATCAACCAATTAGGTATTAAGCTTGAAAAGAAATTGTATAACATTATTCCCTATTTATTTTTTGTATTTATTTTTGTTCATTCCTCTTATCTGTATTTAATATATCAATTATTTGTACTAATTTCAACAAGCTGGTTAATGTTACTCATGAATCATCTTTTTTGATATTGTTTTATTGCGTAAAGAGGCATGGAGGGTGGCATTGGTGATGATGGTCAGCTTCCACCTTCCAATCAGCTGGGCACTTCCGTTTAGCCAACCCTTACTCGCGTTTGTCGCAAATCGACAAGCATTGCAAGGATGATTTTGAGAAATCAGGGTAAATGGAAGGTTTTAATTGACAAACATCGACTTGTGGCTATTGGACCCAACAAGATGAATACCGACAACTGGAGTAGTTATTTGGGCTTCTTAGGACAAAAAGAGCCAAGCATACTAATAGGTTCTTGGAAGCAAGTGTCAGCCAATACTAAGGAGCTGGTTTGGCAAGGGATATTGGTACGAAGGTTTTATCTTTTCTCTTTAATTATTTTTCAATCAAAATGTTATTTCATTATCGAAAGTCAATTTTATAATATAATATAGGAGAGATTCGATATTTTTATCATTGATGACAAGAATGAAGTCGAGTTTTCTCAATGTGATATGAAATTGCAAATGAAGTTTAAGAAGAAGTGGATAAGTTATGTTGGGGGGCGTTGGGCTGTCTTCAAGACTAATCTCGCGACTGATTACATATATGGTGATATAGAAGAGACCACGTATGTAAAGGATTACAAGTTCCTCGATAAAGTTACTTGGGATGCTTTCGTTGCGTTACGACTCACTTCAGAGGAAAAGGTAATATTTTTCCGTCTAGATTAAATAAAAAATGTAATATTTTTCAGTATCTCGTAGTTGATTAATTCCCTGATAAGTACAAAATAAATAAATAAAAAATCAAGAAATGAAATTTTGAAGAGGAAATAAATAAATTAATTAAATTAAAGTCAACAAGCATTACCACTAAAAGTCCTTAGGCTTTTGAAAGACTTCCCTATATGCTCCAGTCATGTTGTTTAATGGAAATTCCCTAAGATCAGCAATTGTCAAAAGACGATACAATTGACAATAAAATCAGATTAAAAAAAAAGAAATAAAATATCAACTCACTTGGAATTATGTGCACTTGATGGTGTCTAAATATGTAAAATTGTGTGCAAGTGTTTGTGGGACTGTTATCGTATGCTTTGGTGGGCTTTGATTGGTTTGTGGTCAAAAATGCAAATTTTGATAGTTTGAGGACTAATATGTAGTTTTCTGAAAAAAAAGGAAGGTTTGTAAAACTATTTCAAGTGGTGTTTTATAATAATGTAACATACATTTGGACCAATTTCAGAATCTTTTCCAGTTTGTTTTACCCCAATCAAACAATTAACAAGTTTTCAGGATAAAAGTTTTATTTATTGAGAAATTAGGGGCTGAAATGAAAATTATAAAACTGTGGGGATAAAATTTTGAAACTGTCAAAATTCTGCACAGTAGACCTATGTTTGTGTGTTATTTTCACCCCCTTAATGCACTTCTTTATTATCAGTTTAGTCATGAAAGTTGTAGATACGTGTCTTGAATTTCCATGGCTGCAAGAATCACCTCAATACCTATTTTTTCAATGAATTTACATAAAAAAATACGAACGCTGCTCAAAATAGTCAGATTGCTTTCAAGTTTTGCTGCACACTTTCTGACTGTTCGTAAGTCATTTTAACCCTAGTAACATTCAAATTTTTAAAACGTTTTCAAGGGGTTAGTTTAATGCCTTGTGGAACGCAACCTGCCAATCAGGAAAAAAAACTTTTTCCAGTTTCCAGATTGTATGTCAGTTGGTATGTGGTGCATTAGTAACATTTGCTTGATATTTTAATGGCAGACAAAGAGAAAGAAGGCCCAAGAAGTGCAACCTCATAATAAGTGTCCACAAAGGACACCTCGTGGAGTTTACGACCTACTGGAAAAAAAAATGATGTAAGAGAAGGTTAACGAGAGACAAGAAGCCTCAAAGGATCCGTCGGAGATTATCCCTCCTCCATATTCCCCTACTCATCATGAAAAATGGAAGAGAGTGTGCATCAATCCTTCTGGATAATATACCACTCCAGAAGTTAGAATTATTGCTGAAAAAATTGCAAGTTATCTTTCGTCTATTAAATAGAAAATTGTATAAGTTTTTAGAGAAAATTACGAAAACGAACCTTATTACAAAAATACCCCAAGCACAAAAACTACCCCGACACAGAAAATACTAGAACTAACCATTACATAATTACACCATGAAACTAATTGATGAAAATTATGATTTATTATTATTTTTCAATACATTTTTTGCAGGATTCTTTAGAGGAACAACAATCCTCCAGCAATTTCAAAGCATGTGGCACAAATGATTTACTTTCTGTTGAAATAGGAAAGCCCGATCATCCTTCTCGTGTAAGAGGAGTTGGGAAAGGATATACTGTGAGTACCTACTTCAGAAACCAACGTAAACGCAGTGGAATGGTGTCACAAGTGGAATTCAATAACACCATTGCTGAAATGGAGAATAAGATACAAATGATCTTGAGCTCTCAAGCCACATTCGCCGGACAGCCCCTCACTCCAGTAGTCAATAGTGCAAAAGGGAGTAATACTTTTGCGGATCAGGTTCCGGATCTTATGGCCTCTCACAATGAAAACAATGATTAATATGAGCTATATGTTGAATATCCACAAAGGCAATTAGTTGCATATGGACGTCTTCTCGATTTGGGGTCAATTGTACACCACAAAAAAATGAAAGCGGATGAGGTGAGAGTGACAGTGGTACGAGTTGTAGTAGAAGATGCTCAAGTTCCATTCCCGACAGAAGAGGTCACTAAGGTTGGAGAAGCATTAAATAATTTCATTTTTTTGGCCAAGAAGGCTGGTCGAGCATGTTGGTCGAAATTTACTTATCTCTTTTTTTTTTTTTATGAAACAATGTAAACTAGAAATAATATAAAAGAACCCTAGTAATATGGACTCTATAAATTCTCTTAATGTGATCTACATAAATATTATAAGTAATATATAAATTATAGTTTGAGATGTAAATAATTACAATTCTTATTAGGGAAAAAAATCTTTTGCCCCCCAGACTATTTCGTTTTTCACAGTTTACCATACAAACTATTTTTTGGGACAAACCACCATCTGAACTATGCATTTTTTGTAACTTACCCCCTGAAATCAGAATTTTGGTGGTTTTGGATACCAAATCCAGTTTGTGAAGGGTTTCTTCTGGTAACTTCACTCCTTATTTCTAATCCTCCCCCTTTCTCCACCCTAATCTACCATTTCTACAATGATAACGGCACGACGGTTCTTTAAGCCGCGAAATATCGTTGATGATCTTCTTCGCCATGGAGAGGAGGTCAGTCGTGCCGTTATCATTGTAGAAATGGTAGATTAGGGCGGAGAAAGGGGGAGGATTTGAAATAAGGAGTGAAGTTACCAAAAAAACCCTTAACAAACCGGATTTGGTATCCAAAACCACCAAAATTCTGATTGCAGGGGGTAAGTTGCAAAAAATGCATAGTTCAGATGGTGGTTTATACCAAAAAGAAGCTCGTATGGTAAACTGTGAAAATCAAAATAGTATGGGGGGAAAAAGTCTTTTTTCCCTTCTTATTATTAACAATAGTAATAATTATAATTCTTATTATTAAAAAATAATAATTCTAATTCTAATAATTGTTTAGAACTAACATATTATAATTATTTTTGTATGGAATTTCTCAAAGGGAACTATTTCCAAAACCCCAGTCCCAACTCAAGACTCAAAGTGATGTGCTGAAAACTTTGTGATTTGCGGTAGCCAATATTAATCAACCAAAATATGTATGTATTTAAGCCGGGGTTGTGAGTCTGAAGACAGTCGATGTGTACATAAATAAAGAGGACATAGTGTTGTTAGTAACTCAGAAGATCTCAATTTTGGTCATGCAATTTTACAATAAGTATTCTTTTACCTCTAAATTTTACAATTAATTATTTTGAACCTAAAAACAATTGATTAGCATGAATTTATCCGGATTTTAGTTAGTATTTTAGTTAGTTTTTATTGTTAATTTTGGTATAAGTTGAATAGATTAGGCTTATTTTCGTATTTTTGTATCTCCAACTTATTTTACCGTGTTTTGATCATTATTGATGCAATTGGGTGAATATTCTCTGCTTTTCACCATATAGCTAAGTAACCGGAGGATCTCAGCACTAAATAAATGAAGTTTGACGATCGAGAGACGAAATTGAGCTATTCAGTGAAGAAATAGCAGATTTTAAAAGTTAACGGTTAGATTAGCGGTCACTCTAACCGCTAAGACCAACCGCTAACCCTATCGGTCACTATACCGATATCACAACCGCTAAAGGACGACAAAGAACTCCCAGGCCAAGTTAACGGCGAACTTAATGGTTACCGAACCGTTAGCCCAAGCATTAGGAAGCAACAGAGATTTTAACGGCACACTTAACGGTTGCCACAACCGCTAGCTGAACTGTTAAGTGCGGACAGAGACTTTTAGCAAGATTTAATGGTAGAGTTAACGGTTACCCTAACCATTAACCCTAACCGTTATCGGGCCCAGATCGGGATTTTTATGGTAATTTGTGCTCCAAATCTTGGGAAAACTATAAATACCCTTCTATAATCCATCTTGGGTATCACTACTCATATTCATATGGTTCCAAGACGTAGAGAGAGTCCGTTTCCACCACACGTTACGTAGATACAAGATCAAGATTGAAGATTTGAGATTACAAGTGCTTAAGCTCTACTCTTTCATTCGTGTTTCGTTCTTCGCTCAAGATCATGGTTCTTTTCTCCGGAATGGCTAAAGATTTACTGCTTTTTCTAGTTCTAATAAGTACTCTAAACCTTTTTATTGCTTTCTAGATTGATTTTCATTAAATTTATGCTTTTAGGTAATTGTTCTTAATTCTCGGATACCGAGTTACTTTATGCTTGATACTTTGGTTTTCTTTTATATAGTTCTTAATCTTTCAACTTTCAGTTTCATGTCTTTAATTTCTTTGGTGATAATTTTCTAATTTATTCATGCTTGGTAATTTTATTATTGGTATTGTTCATGATATTGGAAGTAGTTTTGTTCACTTTCTTTAATTCCTCGTGAAACTTCAACTTCAATTTCGTTTCATTCATCGATTCTTCGTGATTTAATTTTAATTTTATTCATGCTATTTAATTGCTTTTCAAGTTCCAAAACCTTAGTTCATAGCTTTTAGTTATATAAGTTTTTTAAATTCTCCTTGGTTAATTAGTTCAAGTTAATTAGTTTTATTAATTGCTCTTGCTTTTCGATTCTTAGTTTATAAAATCAAAAACAAACAACCCCCAACCCAATTATACATGTTCGTGTGTGACTTTGTGATAAAACAAAAATTGGGAATTCCGATTGCTTGTTCTTCAAGAATCAACTCGATTCAACTTGCCAACCTACAAACAAACTAGTACTCTTGCGAGCAAGCTTTAAGTGTTTGACAAACATATTATAAAAGTAGGTACAGTAAGCTTGAATCAGAATTTTTGCGCCGTTGCCGAGGATATATGCAAAGGTTTTTAAGATGTTTGTTCGTTTTACTTTCCGTTATTCCGTCTATTTATATAATTGAAATTAGGACACATTTTCCCATTTGATACGTTTGATCTGTTGTTGAGTGAATGCAAGGTAGATGATCACTTTGACTTGAGCTTGAACCATTCATTGACAACATTCATCGTTCCAATCAAGCAAGACCCTCGCCTATTTCCATTCCTGCAAGTGATTCTTCCATGACTACTGATTTTTCTTGCGACGAGATTCCTAAAACAATTTCAAGAGGAGCGAATTATGTTCATAATGAGATCCTAGATGATGAGCCACCCATACGCCCTCCACTCTTTAATAGGGGAGAACACGGCAGCGAGCCGATTCATTTCGGAGGCCCAGTACAATGCAAAGCTTATTGGGAAGACCTCCAATAGAATATGGAGAACCGAAATGAGGATAGAGATGGTCAGCGTAATGAGTGTGCTTACAATTACAAAAGAAACCCCTCCAGAAATGGACACGTGGATCAGTGTCTGAACAATCAGAATGACCGTAATAATTATGATAAGAGGTTCGATCACGATGATTATTATGCAAGACCTCATGACAAAGATCGTGCCCCGCAGTGCGCACCTGAGCCTATACAGTGTGATTTTGCATGCCCCCAGGTTGGCCCATACAGTTCTGCTATCGTGCTTGGATGGACTACCAGAGACTTCAATTTGAAGCCTCACCAAGTTAATAACCTTCCTACATTTCATGGTCTTTCTCATGAGGACCCGTTGGCATTTCTTAAGGAGTTTTAGGTCAAAGTGAGTAGAATTCCGGCTAATGGACTTCATCATGAGGAGTTGCGAATGATATGTTTCCCGAGTTACCTGAAAGATAAAGCTAAGTCTTGGCTTCTTTTTCTGGAGCCGAGATCACTGACAGACTGGGATATGGTTAGTGATAAGTTTGTGAACCAGTATTATTCAACTTAGATGACAGGACATCTCAGAAGATAAATTGCTAATTTTGATCAGCAAGATGGGGAGTTATTCCAGAAAGGATGGTAGCGCTACAAGACACTTTTGCAAGCTTGCCCACATCGAAACAATTCCCCAGGTATGGTTAATCAATTTTTTTTACGAAGGTTTATAGCAGTCATACAAGAACCAAGTCGAGACTGCTTCCGGAGGAGATTTTGGGAACTTGACCGCTTCGAAATCTAAGAATTTATTCGAAAAGATGAGCGAGAAATCCAGCCAAACAAACTCTCGACCCCAAAAGATAAAAGTCAACGAAGTTTCTGTAATGCCAAAAGTAGAAGACAAGAGAATTGAGGATTTGACCAAGGAAAATGCGGCCCTGAAAGCCAAGCTAGCACAAAAAGCTTCTTCGACAAAAACTATTGATGTGTGTGCTCGATTCGGAGAATTGGGGCATATGGAGAATATGTGAACAATGGCGTTCAACGACGAGCTCGAGGAGGAGGTGAGCGCCGTTAACAACTATCAAGACTAACCACCTAATTTCGGGCAGAGATATACGAAAACATACAATCAAGGTTTGCGTGATCACCCGAATTTCAAGTGGGGTCCTGGGAGTCCAAATCATGTGCCGATGCCACCACAGAACGACCTGTAGTACCTGCCACCACCCCCACCAAACAAATATCCGATGAAGGGGACAACACCTACTCCAGTGCAACCGAACGATAAGTTGTTAGTTTGGCAACAAAACCAGGTCTCCGAGACTATGCGCAACCGAGAAAGACTTTTACAATTTACTATGAAAGTTAATAAGCAGGGTGCACAGTTAAATGACCATTATAAAATATTCAAAATTTTGGAGGTAATGGTTGGCCAAATAGCGACATCTATGGCAAAAATGGAGAACAAGAAGGGTAAATTTCCGAGTCAAACTAAGCAGGACTTAGTCGTTCACGTCCTTTGAAGTGGAAAAAATATTGATAATGGCGTAGTCGACCACGAAGAGGAAGAAGAAGTTTCCGAAATTCCAACGCCAGTTTTCCGTAAAGAAGATGTTCCTAAACAAGTGGACAAGATGCACAAGTCACCAAATTGATATGTTTCAGGATCATTTAAAGGAACAATTTTGAACCCAGTCCCCACTCCAATGAAAAATGACGATCCCATCAAGCCCTAGAGTCCGCAGCCAAAGCAGTCGACGATAACGATTCGCGATATGGTTCCTTTTCCCAATCGCTTACGTCCAGCCAATGAAAATAAGAAATTTATGGAGCTCTACAAACTACTAAAGAACGTTAGTATCAGCCTTCCTCTATTGGATGTAATCAAGACGATGCCCGCTTATGTAGAATTTTTCAAGGAGCTCGATTCAAGAGAAAGACGTTTGGCGACGAACCAGCACGCAGATTTGGCAGGAGAGGTGAGTGCCATATGTAAGAAGTTGTTGCCTCCAATAGAGAGAGAACCCGAAAGCTTTTGTATCACTATTCACTAGGGAATGGGCAAATAGCACGAGGAATGCTTGATATTGGCACTGGCATCAATTTGATGCCGTATTCTCTTTATAAAGAATTTGATCTTGGAACGATGAATCCGACCACTATGCGCCTCCAATTGGCGGATCGATCGATCAGGAAACCCTTGGGTATTGCTGAAGATGTGTTGGTGGAAGTTGGTGAGCTAGTGATTCTAGTCGATTTTGTTATTCTTTATGTGGGTGAAGTGCCAAGTGAAGGCAAGGAACACACTCATTTGTTGGGCCGTCCATTTATGTCTACCTCCCATACATTGATCGATGTGCATAAGGGGAGAATGACCTTGTCCGTTTTGGGTGAATCAGTGACGTTCTCACTTAAAGATATTCATAATACTCCCTCTTCGTTCATGAGAGATGATTGTTCTTTTGTTGACTCGATTGCGTCTTGTGTCCATGAACTTAAGGGAATCACTATTTTAGACGAGATACACGTCGAGGATGACGCATAATTTTTGAGCGGGGAGGAAATAGCCGAAGTTCTGGGAATCAACTTAGGTGAAATTGTAGATGAATTTGAAGATTTTGATGAAGAATTGTGCAAGATGACTAACGCACCCGAGCTTAAGCCAAAAGTGGAGTTAAAACCACTACCAAGCCATTTAAAGTACGTTTTCCTCGAGCCCAATGAAAAGAAACCCGTCATCATATATTCAGCATTGACGGAACATGAGGAAAGAGAGATGATTTCGGTGTTAAATAAGTATAAGGAAGCTATAGGGTGGATCATCAGCTACATCAAAGGGATAAGCCACGTTACTTGTATGTACCGAATCGAGCTTGAACCTGATGCGAGGCCGGTAAGAGACGGATAAAGAAGATTGACTCCAACACTTCATGAGGTGGTCAAAAAGGAAGTTTTGAAACTAAAAGATGAAGGGATTATTTTTGCTATCTTTGACAGTAAATGGGTGAGTCCGATCCATGTGGATCCAAAGAAAGGAGGCATCGCCATAATTGAAAATGAAAAAGGAGGCATCACTTAATTGGGTTTGTAGTAAATCAATACCCAGCTCGTTTACCGATTTCAATGAAGAATCACGACTGCTGAATTGCTGAGAGTTGGCTGCCATGTTTGATATTAGTTCTTTTGTTGCTGTCGGTGTCTTGTCCATTAAGGTGCCTCCACTAGTGGCATCAATCATGTTTCGATCAGTAAGGCATAACCCCTCATAGAAATACTGAATTAAAAGTTGCTCACCCATTTGGTGTTTAGGGCAACTTGCAACTAGCCTCTTGAATCATTCCCAGTATTCGTGCAATGTTTCTCCTTGTGTCTGCCTAGCCGCATAAATGTCCTTTCGAAGATTTGCCACTCGTGATGCGGGAAAGTACCTCTGCAAGAATGTTTTCTCCATATCCCCCCACGTAGTGATGGATCCCGAAGGTAAGTAGTAAAGCCCAGTCCTTGGCTAAGTCTTTTAATGAAAAGGCGAATGCCCTTAACTTAATTTGCTCGTCCGTGACTCCAGCGGGTTTCATGCTTGTGCATATGACATGGAACTCTTTCAAGTGTTTGTGCGGATCCTTGCCAGTGAGTCCACGGAATGAAGGTAGGTGATGGATTAGTCCGGATCGTAACTCGAATGTAGCATCGTTCACCGTTGGAAAGGTAATGCATAAAGGTTGTTGAGGAAGGTCAGGATTTGCCAACTCCTTCAACGTTCATTCCGCTTGAGCAGCCATTGTCTCGTTTTCTCGCTCTTCGCTCTCGCTCGAAGAGTCCTCGGATATGTAATTGGGTAATACCTGCTCCGAGTTCGACCTCTTCTTCAACTCACGGCCTCTCTTGTTGATTTCCGGATAATAATGCAAATTCTTCTTCCCGGATGATCTCAAGTTCATTCACCTGAGAAAACACTCAACAAGAGTTCAATTCGTTTCAAACAAAATTAAAAATAAAATAAAATACTAAAATCACAATTTAACGCGTCACTCCCCGGCAACGGCGCCAAAATTTGACCGCTCGTCGTTGAAGCGTCAAAAATAATATTTATAAAGTCCTCGACTTTCCTCTACTAACTAGTAGCAGTGGCAAGTAAGGGTCGATCCCACGAGGAGTGTGGATTAATTTCTAATAATTCGTATTTTTCTAAACAAAGAAAACGGGGGTAAAGAATATTAACTAATCTAAGAAAACTAAATAATTAAAGAAAAATAATTAAAAACAATTAAACGAAACAAATAAGAAAATAATAAATAATAAAATAACTTTCTAGTCCTAGTTCAGTTTCCACCCTCGTTCCACTCATTTAACCAATTGCATATTATAATTCCACTCTTCATATAAAACTAAAAACCCTAAGTAACAATAAG
>BMAC01000126.1:1676923-1708287 GCA_014905375.1 Phtheirospermum japonicum | reverse complement strand
TGCAATTGGTTAAATGAGTGGAACGAGGGTGGAAACTGAACTAGGACTAGAAAGTTATTTTATTATTTATTATTTTCTTATTTGTTTCGTTTAATTGTTTTTAATTATTTTCTTTAATTATTTAGTTTTCTTAGATTAGTTAATATTCTTTACCCCCGTTTTCTTTGTTTAGAAAAATACGAATTATTAGAAATTAATCCACACTCCTCGTGGGATCGACCCTTACTTGCCACTGCTACTAGTTAGTAGAGGAAAGTCGAGGACTTTATAAATATTATTTTTGACGCTTCAACGACGAGCGGTCAAATTTTGGCGCCGTTGCCGGGGAGTGACGCGTTAAATTGTGATTTTAGTATTTTATTTTATTTTTAATTTTGTTTGAAACGAATTGAACTCTTGTTGAGTGTTTTCTCAGGTGAATGAACTTGAGATCATCCGGGAAGAAGAATTTGCATTATTATCCGGAAATCAACAAGAGAGGCCGTGAGTTGAAGAAGAGGTCGAACTCGGAGCAGGTATTACCCAATTACATATCCGAGGACTCTTCGAGCGAGAGCGAAGAGCGAGAAAACGAGACAATGGCTGCTCAAGCGGAATGAACGTTGAAGGAGTTGGCAAATCCTTAAAAGAAAAGGTTCAAATAAACAAATATAATCCTTGATAAAATAGGAGAGATGATGTGTTGAACTTGAATCTTGCGTCTTGGAACGTCAATCTTCAAGTTCTCTTGCGTGTGGATGACTTGGGACGAGTTGGAACCTCTCTGGACCTCCTTAGAACCCTAGGATATGTTGTATTATGCCTCTGGGACGAAATAGGGTCGGGGTTTATATAGAATTCCTTTTTCTTGCCGCCCAAGTTTCTTCCTAAAATAATTCTGCCGAGTCGGCGTCGACGGAGCATCGACTAACGTGAACCAGCCCTCGGCGTCGATGCGCATCACCTGCCTGCGTCGTCCTTCATGGGTGTCAACTGATGCCCTTCCCATCGACGCTTCAGAACATGAGCGTCGACATAGCGTCGACTGACGCCCTTCCCATCGACGCTTCAGAACATGAGCATCGACATAGCATCGACATGGCGTCGACTGACGTGAGCCAACCTTCGGCATCACAACACACATCGTGTCAACTGAAGCGGTCCATCCTCGGCATCGACGCGTCATCGACGCATCATCCTGATTCTTGATTTTTCTCTCCTCGATTCGTCAATCCTCGTTTCACTACTTCCTTGTGAGACATCCTTCGATAAATATAGCACCAAATACTGCAAAATAGATAAGAAATATACGATTGGTGCTTGATTGCTCATAATAACAATTATATGAGAAATAAGCATATATGATAATATTAAGCACATAAAATAATCGGAATTAAACCGCCAATTAGCGTGTAATTTCTCGTTTTTCAAATCCCCCAGACTTAAACCTTGCTTGTCCTCAAGCAATATGAAAAATTAAAGCATCGGACAAACATAATATAAGCAACTCACTCAAATTACCCAAGTGGATTTATTCGGACTCTAGACACCACTATATTTTTAGAAATCTTAGACGTTTCATGTATTGGCCTAGTTGATCCCAGTAGCTTGGCAACCCTTTTTTATACACATCACGTCAATGTACTATGGTGCCCCCTCGCTACTCAATGGTTTGGCTCTATCCATCGTTGGAATTGATCAAATATCTCGTCCTCTCCCAATTATTTATTTATTTATTTTTTTCAATTGAGGCCCGCAGTTCCGCATTACCGTCCTTGACTTCATAATGATGACAAGGCGCTGGATAGGAGGATTGTCTTGATTGGGTGTTTGATTTGTTGAGTTCACATCCGCCATGTTTTGAGAATTTGATAGTGTGATGCGCCTTTTGAGCACGTGCATGAGTTGTTGAGATACTAGCATCTTCGTTGGACTTCGCTCTTTGGAATTTGTAAGCAAATACACTTGATAAATATGGATAGGTAGCTGTTTCGGCACCTCAATTCTTTTTGATTTTTAAATTTTCTACTTTCACCATGCCGGTATACCCCAACCAGACTTTATTTGACTTCTGTTTCTATTAATGAGTTATCATCACGCAACCGCCAACTTCAAGGCCCCACACAAACTCATATTAAGTACGGAAACCACAAGTACATATCGATAACGCAATAATCTAGAATTGATTCCCCTCATATGAATCACAAAAAGCACTAACATGCGTACCCTTGACCTCTAAATCAAATGACGACTAAAGATTTTAACCGAAACGTAGTTCATCAAGGAAATTCAAGCAAGTACTCTTAATCATTTTATTTTAAAGAAAAAGCGCCACTATGAGCGAGAGTAGGCCGAGCTCCACCAGCTGAACCGTCAACAGCAGGAGGAAAAGTCCGACTTGAAGGAATCGGTAAACCGGCTGACCATCGCTGCCAGCGAGGCTCACGTCATCTATGAGCGAGCCGACAAGTATCGCCAGCGCTATCATGCGACCGAGCGCGAACTGTGGCGTGCCCGCCGAGTTCTAGCTTCTGATTGGCGGGCTTCCACTTCTCATGGATAAACATTTTTGGGCTTTTCTGCATTTTTATTCTTCTGTTTATTTTTTGCACTTGAATCAAACTCGCCAGTTTTCCATTCGTAGAAGGCGTATGAATTTTCCCATTGCTGTATTACCAGAAACTTGTGATGAATGCAAGAATATTTTCGTCGAAATTTTTTAGCCGATCTTAATTTTTGTCATATCTGTTCAATCAAACCAAGCAAATTAGGGTTTCCACCCCTGGCTAATTCTAGCTTTACACTTACAATGTTCTAGGTATATATATAACATATTAGGATCATCAAAGAGAAATTATAAATGTGATTGATAAGTCCGTTGAACATTCAGCATGGCAATATCGAAGAAACACTATAGGAAAGAATTGGAGAAAGGAATTTTTGAGTGCTTCCTTGCACCTATTTATGAGTAACAAGTTTCTTCAATTAATAATTTGGATATTTCTTATTTTAATAAATTATGTCTTGTTTCATCTTTCGTAGGACTAATTGGCAGTTGATGGTTCTTTTCCCCAAGTACAATTATGTGGCCTGGTTTTGTTGTATGCAAAAAAAAAAACCAAAAAAAATATTTCCGCTAAGATTGAGACGTATATTATCTTTATAATTTTCTTTGCATTTTTATAATTTATTTTGACATAGAGCATTCAATACATACCAATTATTGAAACGGACGCACTCATGATAATTCAAGAAGATTGAGTGTGTTTATCCAAAGGAAATTTATGGCATGAAAAAAATATTTATTGGTCGCACAACAAACTTTAAGATTCGAAAAAATGTTTGAAATACAGCCGAGAGTGTTTGTGTCTGCATCAAATTATGTTGATGTATATGTTGAATATTAGCTGGTCACAAGATGTATATGTTCAATATTAATTGATTTATTTATTTATTTCCAGTGTTGCAAACAAGGGGAGGCTAATGAATGGGGGGCTCTTTGTTATGCGACATATGCTTGATATCATCAAATTAGATATTGTTGACTCATTCAAAAAGATAATTATAATAAATCAAAATTACTATCATTATTAGTATTTGATTTGTATTCAGTTGATCAACACTTTGTGAATTTATGTTTGGTCCATCTTTCCATCATTAGATGTATATTTGTATTTACAAAAATAATTAATTTGATATCTTGTGATGAGTTGTGCGTATTGCGTGAGTTGTGCGTATTGCTTGAGTTATGTGTATTGTGTGCAGGTATTCAATATGGAGGGACCTTATTCAGACAATGACATTGATGTAGTTCATAGACGTTGGGCCGGGTGTTTTCTAGAGGTCATTACTTGAGGGTGCGCAATACATTTTACTTTGGTTTAAGGAACAAATATCTATGATGAAACCTTTTTTTTATGTGACTTGTGAGTCGTCGTTGTTTTGAACACTTGATGATTATTGTAATTTTTTTTTGTTGTGTTGGGGTGCTTTAAAGGGATTGAGATGTTGTTTTTGGTGACTTATAATCTCAATGAGGAATTAGTGTTTTTAATAATATTATATGTTTGATGTTTTACATTTTATGGAAACGTTATAAAAACTCAAATTTCCAGAACCTTTTTTTGGGTAAAGACGTTATAAAAATATGTATATACTAGAACGTATACTAAAAAAGATGTTGTAAAAGGCAAAACTTTTTATGAAGGTATTGTAGAAAAGACGTTCTGGAAAGTTATACTTTTCAGATTGTTATTTTATAAAAGCCGTTCTGGAATGTATCAATTTCTAGAATAGCTTTTATAAAATACAATCTGGTAAGTTTTACTTTCCAGAACGGCTTTTATAAAATAACGACCTGGAAAGTATAACTTTCCAGAACGTATTTTCTAAATAACATTCTTGAAAGTTATACTTTCCAGATTGGTTTATCGAAAACACCGTTCGGGAAAGTTATACTTTCCAGATCGGTTTTTCAAAAAACAGCGTTCTGGAAAGTATCACTTTCCAGAATGTCTTTTTTGAAAATACCGTTCTGGAAAGTGTCACAAACTAAAAATGGTATTTTCAAAAAGTCATTATGAAAAGTGGCAGATCAACATGGGATAGTACCATTCTTATAACATAAAATTTATTTTCTGGAACGCCTTTTTTTTACCCTTCTAAAAAGTTTGCCAATCCAGAAGGGTAAAAAAAGGCGTTCTCGAAAGTACATACTTTTTAGAACTATGTCACTAAAGAAGGTACAGAAAGGTATTCTGGATATGGTAGAATTACCCTTCTGCACTAGTGAATGGCGAGCGTTCGTGTAGGACTGGCGAGCTCTTATATGAGTGTGGCGAGCTGTTATCCGGTAAATGGTATTATAATAGCTCAGTATTGAGGCTGGGCTTTACGGTTGATAAATTTTTGGGCCTTGATGAGCTGATATGGATTATGGTATGGGGTCCCGGTGGACTAAAGGCATGGCATGGTTATGAGTCCATGGTCATTAAGGTAATTTAACGAGAGTTCTATAATCTATGGCAACTTAACATGCAGGAGAAATTCTAATTCTAAGTCGATCACTATTTATGGTATTGTGGTTTTAATAGGAGACAGGAATCCTAGATTGGAAATACATCTCTTATCTATATAAACAGAAATCCTATGTTTTGAGCTCTCGCATATCACTCTTAAAAAATATCTGACTTAAGCATCGGAGGGCATACACCGTTGCTGTCCAGCTTAGGTTTTGTTCTGTAGGTTGATCATGTTGCCAGGAGCTTTCTGAGGGCTATCAGGTCGCCTAGCACATAATTGAGGTTAGCACTCTCTCTTTTTGGTGAATTAAACTTTTTGGTCGCATCAAGTGGCCCCGTCTGTGGGAAAGAGGGACATCGAGTCCTTGAGCAAAAGACGTGAGAATTTCAACAAACAAAACATGAAGGGAAGAACTGTCATACCCCTAACCTTGGATTTTGAATCTGAGATGAACAAGGCGAAAGAAGTAGACAAAGGGAAATAGGTTTAGGAAGAACAAACACCACCTCAAGGGGAAATAACGAAACAAACGACCACGACAACACCACCGCCATCACCACAAAAAGAAAGTTGGGAAAATCAGGGGAAGAGAACAAGAAAAAGAGACCAGAATTAACTAAAAAAAAGGGTTATTCATTTCAATACCAAAGAATAGAAAGAACTACCGAAGGGGAGAACTTGCCATGTTGATAAAGGATTCATCGAGAGATTAATAGGATTAGTGCCTCCAAGCAAGTTAGAAAAGCAATAGAAGATTTTGGCAGGTAAAGATGATAGTGAGGACGATGAGGATTAGGAAAAAGATGAGGAATAGAGACCGAAACCACTAACTATAGGCCAAAAGAAAAGCAGAGAAAAGAAACCATGGATGTTGTATCCCGAGTTAACCTGGATCACAAAAAGAGGATGGTATCCGATAGAATATCTATCATCGTCTGACGAGGAGGAAGAAGAGGACAACATATGATTCTTGAGTAGCAGGTCATGAAAGAAATCTTACAAACAGCAGGCCCAGAGAGATATGGAAGAGGATGAAGACAAGGAATTTCCAGCCTCCCGCGCATTAAGAGATATGCAGGAAGTAGTACAAGCATTACAGAAACATGTCGTGAAAGCAGGAGCAAAGAAGTCGAGGGCCCATCCGTTCTCAAAAAGGATATTAAGAGCAGCATTACCTCGCGGAAATAAGGGGTTGGATTTCTATTATGATTGAATTACGGATCCCACATGTCATGTGCAAAGCTTTGAGAACGAGGGAGTGTTGAGGCAGTATACATACGTTATAGCATGTAGGGCCTTCTTATCAAATTTGAGAGGGATAGCACAATATAAGTTCCATAAACTAGCACCAAGGAGGATGACCATCTTCCAGGTCATGAAGTCAACCTTTTTAAAACATTTTGCTAGAGCCAGATTACACATGAAGACTGCGCAATCTCTCTTTTCAATGGTAAGCGACCTGGGGAAACTTTGAAGAGTTATGTGGCCCGGTTTACTAGGACTACTTAGGAAGTGACCGCAACCACGAACGAGATGAACGTAAGAGATTTGCACCAATGATTAAGGATGGAAGGTCTATGAAAATTGTTGGCTAACCGATCTGCGCATACATTGGAGGAGGGTTTAGATAGGTGCGTGAAGTACATACACATAGAAGATGCTAAAGAGAGCGTAGATGACGCTTCAGACAGGAGGTCAAAGAATCAGAAAGAGTAGTGCCCAGGAGGTCGGAGCCTAGGAGAGATACGAGGCGAGCAACTCAGGCACTCTTAACTATGGAAATAGATGGTAGAGGGGCAACAAGAAGTGGAGGAAGATTATGCAGAGAAGTGACTTCACACCCGTGGCATTCCCACAAGCAAGGGTGTTCACAATTATGGAAAGCCAAGTACCTGATGCTATCAGGTGGCCAGAGGGTTATACACCGATTCCTACTAACCCGAAGTCTCAGTTCTTTTGCAGGTTTTACAATAATTATGACCATTCAGCTGAGCGATACAAACACTTAAGAGAGGAGATTGAAAGACTAATTAAAGTAGGACACTTGAAAGAGGTGGTTTACAAAGACAAGGAACCTCGAGAACAAGGAAAACCATTTCCCCCGCCACCTTTATGAGGACCTCTGCAAGAGCAGGCAGAGGGATAACCATGACAGGAGGGGCAAAATGTGCTAAACGAGGGGGAGCTACTGGGAATACTAGGAGGAGAATAAATATGATATCCGGCGGGCCAATATATGGAGACACAAACATCGCACGAAAGAGACACAAACAACGCACGAAAGAGACACATGAAGGCAACACGTCCTGGACCATGTAAGGTATCTACAATTAACAGGCGACCTCCTACATCAGAGCTAGTGGTTTCTTTTTGTCTATAAGAGCGACGTGGTTTGAAGGTGGAGAATAATGACACACTCATCGGTATGAACTCGAAAAAGTTTTTGTGGACAATATAGGCTCAGTCAATATCATCTATTGGGAGTGCTTGGATCAAATGAATTTGAAGGTAAATGTACGACCTGTAAAAATACATATTCAAGATTTTAATGTCTCACATGTTATCACTGATGCAGAAATAATACTCATGATAGCATGGGGGAAAGGCGAGTTACGAGTAAAGAAGGAGCTAAGATTTTTGATCATCAAAGCTGCTTCAGCGTACAATGTTATATTAGGACGACCTGCTCTTAACAAATTTTTGGCGGTCACTTCCACCTACCACTTGAGTATAAAATATCCAGTGGGAGACGAGGTGAGCAAAGTAATATCAAAGAAAGAGGTCGCAAGATCATGTTACTAGATGGCAATAAGTAAGGGAATGAGCGAGGGAAAGAGGGAAAGAAGCGGCGATGTGCAAAAAGGGATACTTAGTTTCAAGAATATGAGAGAGGAAGAGAATTTTGTCCGACCTCATGGGGAGCTTATGGATATTTCATTATAAGAGGGCAGGCCAGAATATACTACTAGGATAGGTACTCGGATGATGGAAAGCGAGAAGGTAGAGTAGATTGCGCTATTAAAGGAAATTCTTGATATCTTCGCTGTTGGATATGGAGTGTTGCCAGGAGTATCTCCTGAGGTCGCGCAACATCACTTGAAAATTGATCCAGAGGCGCGACCTGTGCGACAGAAAATGAGGCATTTTGGAGTAGAGTTGGATAAGGTGATAGAAGAAGAGGTACAAAAATTGCTTAAGGCTGGCCACATCCGGGTGATCCAATTCTCAGAGTATTTATCCAATGTTGTGATGATACCTAAACACATACAGAAGTGGAGGATGTGCGTAGGCTTCTATGAGTTAAATAAGTCTTGCCCAAAAGATCATTACCCATTACCACACATCGATCAACTGGTCGACTCAACTTCGGGGTGCGATCTAGTAAGCATGATGGATGCATCACAAGGGTACCATCAAATCCCCTTGGAAAAAGAGGACCAACCAATGATGAGCTTGGTCACCTCGACGGGTACGTATTTTTTTGTTTCCATGCCATTTCGGTTGAAAAATGAAGGGACGACCTATCAAAGGTTGGTAGACAAGATGTTCAAAGACCTGTTAGGGTCAACCATGGAGGTCTATGTGGATGACTTGTCGGTGAAGAGCAAGAAGGCATAATCACATGTGGAAGACTTGAGAAATGCTTTTGACATACTGTGGCATTATGGCATGAAGCTGAACTCAAAGAAGTGTGCTTTTAGGGTTTGATCGGGCAAGTTTTTGGGATATATAGTGACAGAAAGAGGTATCGAGGTGAACCCGGAAAAGGTGCGAGCAGTCATGGAGATGCCCCATCATCGAATGGTGAGAGACATATAGGTGTTAACTGGTCGAAATACAGGACTTAGCCGTTTTATATCCAGGTCGGCGGAGAAGGGCTTTCCCTTTTTCAGAACTTTGAGGAAAGGGTCCAAGTTCAAATGGACCAAGGAGGTAACAGAAGCTTTTGATAAGTTTAATAAGTACCTATATGAAATTACATTGCTAACTAAACCTATGCCATAAGAATATCTGATTCTTTATATATCTAATGGAGTGGTCGCGGTGAGTTCAGTATATCAGGGAAGATGCAGGTTTCCAAAAACCCATCCACTATATCAGCAGGATGTTAAGAGGAGCTGAGTTGAACTATTCAGAATTGGGGAAGGGTGGATTCACAATGATCTATGAATCGAAATTTTTACACCTACTTTTTATTTAAAAATAAAAAGCTCGTCCGTAAGAGAACGGGTAACTGTAGGTGGTTAGTTTGACTCGAGTCGAATCACAAGGAAGACTAATCGGAAGTCCTTCTGGTGTTTAATTTTACAAACATAGAAACGAAAGAAAAGACTAAACTAAACACGCGATCAAATATGGTTGGGGATTTCTAACATCTACGATAATTAAATAAAATCAAAGCTCTGAAATGAATAAGAAAAGCAAGGTTCTGGTGTGCTAAAATCATCTCCACGATCGCTAGGGAATTTCATCGAGCACCTTACCTACGAGTCAGGGTTGTCAATTTTGACTCGTCGATCGAGCATCGAATCATCCCGAGAGATGGCTCTAAATGACTCTAGGCACTAGAATGATAAACTTAGCCGAAAAACATCATCATGATCAATAGCATAATTTCCACGCAAGCATGAACATAATTGATATTAAAAATGATAACTAATCTAATGAGAAATAAAAACTAAACTACTAAAGCAAATAAACATAAATTAAAAACGAGAAGAACAGTAAAAGGAATACGAACTAAATTAATAAAACTAAAGTACAACATCAACATCCAATGATAATCAAAGCTAAATACACAAATCAAGTAAAAAAATTCAGAAAAACTTATGGCGTAAAGAAAACACCAGTCATCGAACGAGTCTTCAACAACGAGGAATGACTTGAATGACGAACGGAAGAGAAATCACTAAACGATGAACTATAATACTCGGATTATGCGTGTGATCGAAATGTGGAAGGAACCGAGGGTTCTCTATGAATTCTGAACCTTCCCCCAAGTCCCAGCACACTCAAAATGAAGAAAACACCGGGGTTTTCCCGATAATAAAAGCCAAAACCATCGTTGCATCGACTGACACGTGCTGAGCATCGATCGACACTGGCCGAGGCGTGCGCATCAGCTAGGCATGGTGTTGCGCATCGGCAAGTCATTGTGTCGACCGATGCGTGCATGGATCAACGCGACTACAAGTTGCATCGACCTGGGCTTCGGTCGACGCTACTGCAAGCTTTTCCTTGGCCAGGGCGTCGACCAGGCGTCGGCCGACGCGGGCGGCCTAGGTGTCGACGCGGCCGATGGCTGCGGAAGTCAGCTTCACGTGTCACGGTTCATCCCGTCTTCTTCGTCTCGAGCTGAAACACTAAAATAAAGCAGAATTAGACTATTACTTATAAAATAAGGTAGAAAAACATTAAACACGAAATTGAAATGAAAAACATCAAAAGGAAGAAAAATGAGAAAAAGATAAACCTAAAACACGTAAAAGCATACAAAACACAATGCATAAACACATGAAAATCACATACAAAAATGCACAAATCAATCTACACGGCGAGGAAGCTCCGACCTTATTTTTTGGGTCACAAGGTAAAGGTACGCACTAATTTAGCTCTCAAACAAATTTTGAGCAATCCAAATGTATTAGGATGATTGGTGAAGTGAGAAGTTGAGCTCAATAAGTATGACGTGGTGTATGAGCCGAGAACGGCGATTAAGACTCAAGTATTAGCGGATTTTTTACAAGAGATGGTGCGCTCGGCAGAGAATGAAACGGAATAAAAGTCATGGTTGGTACACGTGGATGGATCGACTATGACATCGGTAGCAGGGTTAGGAGTTGTTCTAACCAGCCCAGAAGGGGAGAATCTAGATTTGGCGATCAAAATGGGGTTTAAGGCCTCCAATAATGAAGCTAAGTATGAGGTATTTCTACAAGGTATCAAAATGGCAAGTGACCTAGGACTAAGATGAGTAAAGGCGTACACTGATTCACAGTTGGTAGCTCACCGATATGATGGATCTTTTGAAGCAAGAGATGAACGCATGAATGAGTATTTGGGGAAGCTTAAGGAGAGATTAGCTCAATTCGAGAAATTTGGGCTAGAACATTTATTGTGAGCACACCAAACTAATAGTATGCACATTGGGTACCTCTGACACTATAAGGGTCACATGATGGAGTTAGCTCACAGTATATCTTGGACAAAGGAAATTAAGTCATGGAGTTAGACAAAATAGAGGATTGGCGGACATCAAGTTGAGAGATTCTCGATAAGGTGGTCGCTGGGAATATGAGATTATCCACTAAGGAGGCCACGACGGCGACACGACTTTATTTAAGGAATGGATGTCTATATATGCGGTCACACTTCGGGCCATATTTGAAGTGCTTATCGTGAGATGAAGATTTTGAAGTGTTACAAGAAATACATGAGGTCTATTATGGTGATCATGCAAAAAGCAGCGTGTTAGTTGGGATGGCCTTGCGAGTTGGCTATTTATGGCCAGTAATGAAGGGTATGGCAAGCGAGCTCATTATGACTAGCAGGAAGCGCCAGATGCACACGCCTATTATCCATGTTCCCGCAAAATATATGATGGTGATGAGCTTGCCCTGCGCTTTTGCCCAGTGGAGTATTGATATTGTGGGGACAATGATGAGGACGCCCTGCAAGAAGCTCCATTTGGTGGTCGCAGTTGATTATTTTACGAAGTGAACATAATTGAATTTATTTTTAATAGTATTTTTTGCAGGTATGGCGTTCCACGAGTGTTAGTCTCAAAAAATAGTGCATAATTCAATGGGCACATGATGCAAAATCGGTGCAAAATGATGGCCATGAAACAGTGATTTGCTTCCGTAGCACATCTCCAAGCTAATGGACAAGTTGAGGTCGCTAATCGAATTATTGTGCAGGGAACTAAATTGTGACTGAAAAAAGCAGGAGGTCTTTGGCTTGAGGATCTCTCTTCTATTTTATGGTCTTATCGAACTACTCTGTTCACTACCATGGGTGAGTAACCCTTCAGCTTGGTTTATGATATGAAAGTTTTCATCCTAATGGAGATAGTTGGAGGATCTCACCGATTAAAGACTTTCAATGAAGAAGAAAATGAGCGATTGTCTAGGGGAGCTTTGGAAACCATTTATGAAATATGGGATAAGGCTGCATCACGCGTGGAAAGCTCAAGGATTTAGGCAGCCTATAACAAATGAGTGAAATGACGGTATTTCTAGGTCGGCGACCAAGTTTGGAAGCGGGACAATGCAATGTATACTACTAAGAAGTTGGATCCTAACTAGATAGGATCGTTCAAGGTCATCAAAGTATTAAGGGGAGGTGCATATGTGCTCGAAGATGAAGAGGGAAAACCATTACCAAGGAGCTGGAATATTTGACACTTAAAGAAGTATTATTCTTAGCTCATTAGGCGGTGGATAGAGGTTATATTTTCTATTATTATTATTACTATGGACCGATGCTTGTTTAGGTCGGCAATGGATTTAAGTTTTTATTATTATGCACATTTTACAAAGTATGGGATGATGCTTATTTAGATCAGCGATGAATAAAGGATTATTCTTATGACATTATATGGGTTTTATGGTTAAGGGCTGATGCTTTCATTAGGTCGGTGATGGTTTTATGGATATAGTTTTAGGTTTATGGTCTGACGCTTTCATCAGGTCGGTGATAGTTTTATGGTTATGTGCTGATGCTTTCATTTGGTCGGCAATGGTTTTATGATAGGGGCTGGCGCTTTCACCAGGTCGGTGATGGTTTTATGGTTATGGGTTGACGCTTTCATTAGCTTGGCGATGGTTTTATGGATATGGATATGTTATTATGGTTATAGTCTGCCACTTTCATAAGGTCGGTGATGGTTTTATTGTTATGGGCTGACGCTTTCACAAGGTCGGGGATGATTTTATGGTTTTGGGCTGACGCTTTTATTAGGCCGAAGATAGTTTTATGGATGGATGGTTTATGGCTAAGTTTGTGAGGAACATGTTTGCTTAACATGTTCTTTGTGACCTTTTGCCATGTGCTTGTAAATATTTTTGATTAACATATTCTTTACTTCAATTCAGCCAATTTTACTCCACGTTTTAAAGGTAATTATATATTTGCACCTTAATTTTATTCTGCTATTTTACCCTTAATTTTTGAATTGATGATGATGATTGTCAATTAAAATTCAAATTCAGTTTATTCCAACTATTTTTGACTTCAACTATCCAAGTTTAAATATCCAAAGTCACTTTCGAATGTTTTTATTTTGTTGTGTAGGCAACGAATCAAAGATGACTTAGCATTCATTCATTACATTCATCAAAATCCATTACATTCAAATACGAGGTAGGGACCACCGACTTATCTTATGCTAAATTTTATTTCTCAATTTTGTGCAATGTGTATCATGTATTCTCGAGTACGACTTATTTCTAAAACCGACTTATATAGACAAGGGTCATTTCCCAACGTGCTATCCACATATTAAAATCGGTAACCGTACAAGTTGTTATCGCGTTTTAGCTTCAGTCAAAGTAATTTCTAAAACCAATCATGAATTAGGACCGGTGGCCACAAAAGTTGTCATTGCGTTTCTAGCTGCGCAGTCAAAGTCGACGTTCTTCTAAAATCCATGAATTAGAACCGGTAGCCGTACAAGTTGTTATCGCGTTTCTAGCTGCAGTCAATGTCTATGTTTTTCCAACATGTTATTCTATGAGTTATATGATTCAATGTGCTATTTTTGAGATTTATGATTTACGTGAGATATGTCGGTATATCTACTGAGCTAGTGGAAAACTCACCCTATCATTAACAATTCAGGTTGAGGAGATCGAGCGACGAGTGACTTTGGAGGTGGAAGATTCACTAAGTATAATTTCAATAATTTAAATTATGGCAATTTGACTTCTAGTTTGACATTTTTGGTTCGAATTATACTTAATTCTCTTTATCACTGTCTGCGTTTTATTTCAAAAGGGTATATATCAAAGTAGCGCAGCAAAAGCGTGGGCAACAAATTATAAATGTTGATATCCCTATTTGTGTTTTTAAGTGATATGAGTTTATACTTTAGATATCTCTATTTATATCCTACTTTTGAGTTATTTATTTATTTTTGAAATGAGGCCTAAAAGTTTCATTTTAAAAAGGGGTCCTAAAAGTTATGATTTCGAGGTGTTTTTAAAAAAATATATATATAATTTTTAACATTAAAGTCCATATTATACTATGTTATAATTTACTATTTTAAAAGTGGGTCGTTGCAAAGTGATTTAAACTCGAGACGATTCTAACTTAAACTATCCATTTAAAACTGATTGAAATTGTATTATTATTTTTATTTACTATATATGCTGCGTAACTCAACGTTTTATAAAGTTCTCTATTTTCTTTTGATTTTACAATTCGATATTTATGTAACGCCAAATCTACTTGTTTTAATGTAAAATACAAAATATATTTTTATTTTATCGAGATCGGGGCGTTACAGAGTGGTATCAGAGCGAGCTCGTTTCCGTAGACTCGTTCGTTTTTGTTTTGCAAGATTTAAAAATATAAATAAATAAAAAATAGTACTATTACCATCCACCTTCGTCATATCTCGCCGGTTTCCCCAAGGTATACATAATTCATTACATTACCTCATTTAATATATTGATGACTTCATTATACATATTTCACAAATTCATATCTTTACAAATTTAGTGCACTGTTTGTTTGACTTCTACAAGTGATGCATTATGTTTATAAAGTGCACAATTGATATTCCCATTTAATGTGGGTCATGAACCATTATCACCAAAAATTCAGTTTCATGTTAAGTTAAATTACAAGATCCAAGATTTCATAACAAGGGCATTATTTCAAAATTCATATTTTTATGTTAAGGGTACATTATTTTAAAAATTCATATTTTTATGCCATGGGTGCATAATTTCAAAACCCACCTTTGCATGTGATGATCACACGAAAAGTTTCTTCACATGATTTATATTTACAAGTCATGCATGAATTTATTTTGATAATGAAATATTTCAAAAGGTGAGTGGTTTATAACACTCGTGATTTTCCATCTCTTTATACCTTGGTTTTAGGTGTTGAGTTTCTTTAAACTTTTATTTAAACACGCCAAACACCTTTTGAGAACTCTTGTTATATTTTAAATATAGTTAAGGTCTTTTGAAAAAAAATAATAATAATAAAAATTTCAAGTAATTATATAGATCAACTTTTGTTATTATTATAATAGCTCATGAGAGAATTTTAGCCACAATCTTTAAAAAAAAAAAGGGGGGGGGGGGGAGGCTCACCTTCTTTATTTTTAATTTCAAAATCATGATTTATATATAAAAAAAGGGTCTTTTCGTTTCCACGTTATTATTTTATTTAGCAAAATACGAATGACTATTTCAATTCATTTGAAGTCCAAGAAAATTAATGTGACTATTTTATTTTTCTTTTTATTTTAACACAAAGGTAACGTTAAGTTATTTTCTTTAACTTTTCAAACAAGTAAAAAAAATATTTACTTGCACGTCTATCAAGTTCATATGCATCCATGTTTAAAAAAAAATAATAATAATACATGCCCTTATACCAAATTAATTGCATCACAATTCATATCATGAGTTCCTCAATCTTAATAGTAAAACCTATCTCAATAAGTTTCACTTATTGTTTACCAAGAACGTATTTTGTCATTGGCCTCATCTACAATTCTTATTCTTCAATACTTGTTTCCCCTATAATTCCTGCCAACAATTATTCTTCGTGAGCCACTTGAGATATTCTTTTTATACCTATAAAATTATGTTCGACTCATTTGAAACGATTTCTTTCGAACAAAACTCACCCCATAATCGTTATCTAACTGGAAACAAATTCATAATGAACAATCAACAACCAATGGGAATGGAAGCAAAGAAGGCAAAAGGAGAAGAAAGAGAGAAGACATCGAACTTCATCTAAGAGATAGAACTCAGTGTCGGGCCATTACAACTCCCAGATCTGTGAAACCCGTTCCATGTCAATCGCATGACATTAAATCTGATAACCATGATTCAAAATCCGATTGTCAATCAAACTAGATTAAGCCATTTCATGCCTTCACCAATCATTTCCGATTCTTATAAGATTCAACTTGCGAAAAAGAAAACTCATTATATTTATTGTAGTTTATTTTATTAATTTTCTTCGATACAATATGTGAACAGATTTTTAAAGGAAAATTTTTAAAATTTTATTTTACACGTCCATTGATTTTCGAGGACGAAAATATTTTAAGGTGAGTGGGATGCAACCCCCCAAAAGTTATTTTCATTTTAATTGATTTCATAATTTGTGATTTGAATTTATTTATTTCACCTTGCCACAACTTAAAATATTTTAATTTCAGAACCTCTTAACTCCCATTTAACTAAAGTCGTTTTCTTTCAAAAGAATTGTAATTAAATCTTTTCTTTCAAAAGAATTGTGATATAAATTTTAGGTGACTATCATCATAATTTATTTTTCAATATTAGTCTATTTATTTTATAACAACATTATACGCTCAAGTCATTGTTTTAATTTGATATCTTTGAACAAATTTTTAGACCTAGATTATGTTGAACCATTATTCATATATACTTTAATCAAAAACTATTTTAATAGTCCAATGTCCCTTTTTCCAAATCTAGATTATTTTGTAATTTATTTATTGGGACAATAATCATTAAAATTATTGTTAAAGTATTTTATCCCTTACCTTGGCCCAATGAATTTTGCACATTACAAATTTAAAAGTTATTTTAGAGCCCAATTAAATACACCATTCTTTTAAAACAATTCAAATTCGTCCATATTCATCTTCTTGATCATTGTACATTCTCTTGTCCACATTCGTTTAGCAAGTAATATGCTTCTCTTTCCTTAATCACATCACAATAACCCCTCAAATCACTCCCCTAATATCAAACAACATAACACACGTTTCTTTATCTATGATTCAACATAATATCTCTAATCACTCATATACCTTTTTAGCCAATCTTATGCAAATCACATAACACTCAAAATTATCCCTGCACACACAATGACAACAAACAAGTACAAAAATAGTTCTGGTGTTCCTAAAGTTTTTCAAACCAAAAGCCTTCACCATCGGCAACCCTTTCAAAACCGAAACCACCACCTTACCCAACTGGCCGCCAATTTCCAGTCACCAACCGTTTGTCGTTGTCAGAGCCACTGCCGAAAAACCGAACCGCCACGACGACTCGACCCAAGGCCCGAAACTAATCGTGGTCCAATTCCAAGCACAACACCACCGAAGGCTAGCTTTTGGGCTGCCGTCGACGGTCCAGGACAACCCAAAGGCCGCAGATACTGCATCAAAAGACCAGGAGTCTTTCCGACTACGCTGCCACAAGCCACCATCACAAACCCACCAAATTATCACCACCTCCACGCCTGCCGCCGAGGTTCTTGCACACAGCCATCGTCCAACTCAACCACGGCCAACCCCAACCACTTTCCAGCCAACCACTGGAGACATCCCCATGATCAACACCGCTATAGCCCGATTATTCAAAACAAGGACCCAACAACCCCCACGCCGGATGGATCCAAATTTGCCGCCCCACCCCGCCGATCAAGGTCAGTCCAGGACCACACCCACCACGATGTCAACTCCCAGAGCCCCGCCACGGTCGTCATTGAATTGTCGAATCATCCACGGCTCGATCGCCTCCGATTCAGTCACCATCTCCGCCACGGAGCCAACAGCCCAATAGCCAAAATCTACCGCGAGTCGCAACCTTCAGACAGCCCCAACGCTGATGCTCCCACACACACCATTGAATCGAGCCGCCATGTCGACTCTGGAGAAGGCTGAGAGACGCTACTCGTCGACGAGTTGGAGGAAAGGAGATTTGCATCACCTGCACCCTTGCCGTCGCCGTCGATTGTCGAAGCCGATGATGTGGAGGAATCAGAAAAGGCGCAGAGGATGTTCTTGTCGCCAAAATACTGCCGTCACTGTGTGACGACATCACTAGAGAATCGTCGAACCTCCAAGAACCAGAGCCGCCATCCTCGGGAAGGAGGAGATGAATTTCCGGCCGACTGATCATCGTCAAGGTGCCATCGTCGCCTCAGGGCCTATGCAAACCTCTACTCGCCGCCGTTTTGGCTGGACTATCGATGTGTGATGTTGCCACCGGAAGCCCGCCGCCTAATCGCCGATGTTGGAGCTGCCGTCGAGGAACAAGAGTGAAATCGGTCAATTGCTGATTTTGTGTATGGAGAAGATGAAAGAAACGGGTTGGATCGATTAGGGATTCCGTTTATATTTCTTAAGATTTCCGAGAATTTCAGATTTGGCCCCAATAGCTTTTACCACCTTTAAATTTAGCCCTCAATTTATCAAGAACCCCAATATAACCCACAATTTACCCAAAATTCCAAATTCAGCCCCTCAAACTTATGAAACTTCAATTCAGCCAACTTTATTCCACGTTTTAAAGGTAATTATATATTTGCACCTTAATTTTATTCCGCCATTTTACCCTTAATTTTCGAATTGATGATGATGATTGTCAGTTAAATTCAAATTCAGTTTATTCCAAAAAAAATTCACTTCAACTATCCAAGTTTAAATATCCAAAGTCACGTTCAAATGTTTTTATTTTGTTATGTAGGCAACGAATCAAAGATGACTTAGCATTCATTCATTACATTCATCAAAATCCATTACATTCAAATTACGTGGTAGGGACCACCGACTTATCTTATGCTAAATTTTATTTCTAAATTTTGTGCAATGTGTATCATGTATTCTCGAGTACGACTTATTTCTAAAACAGACTTATATAGACAAGGGTCGTTTCCCAACGTGCTATCCACAAATTAAAAACGGTAACCGTACAAGTTGTTATCGCATTTTAGCTGCAGTCAAACTAATTTCTAAAACCAATCATGAATTAGAACCGGTGGCCGAAAAAGTTGTCATCGCGTTTCTAGCTGCGCAGTCAAAGTCGACGTTCTTCTAAAATCCATGAATTAGAACCGGTAGCCGTACAAGTTGTTATCGCATTTCTAGCTGCAGTCAATGTCTATGTTTTTCGAACATGTTATTCTATGAATTATATAGTTCAATGTGCTATTTTTGAGGTTATGATTTACGTGAGATATGTCGGTATATCTACTGAGCTAGTGGAAAGCTCACCCTATCATTGACAAATTTCAGGTTGAGGAGACCGAGCGACGAGCGACTTTGGAGGTGGATGATTCACTAAGTATAATTTCAATAATTTAAATTATACCAATTTAACTTCTAGTTTGACATTTTTGGTTCGAATTATACTTAATTCTCTTTATCATTGTCTGCGTTTTATTTCAAAAGGGTATATATCAAAGTAGCGCAATAAAAGTGTGGGCGATAATTTATAAATGTTTATATCCCTATTTGTGTTTTTAAGTGATATGAGTGTATACTTTAGATATCTCTATTTATATCCTACTTTTGAGTTATTTATTTATTTTTGAAATGAGGCCTAAAAGTTTCATTTTAAAAAGGGGGCCTAGAAGTTATGATTTCGAGGTGTTTTTAAAATATATATATTTAACATTAAAGTCCATATTTTATTATGTTATATTTTACTATTTTAAAAGTTGATCGTTGCAAAGTGATTTAAACTCGACACGATTCTACCTTAAACTATCCATTTAAAACTGATTGAAATTGTATTATTATTTTTATTTACTATATCCGCTGCGTAACTCAACGTTTCATAAAGTTCTCTATTTTCTTTTGATTTTACAATTCGATATTTACGTAACGCCAAATCTACTTTATTTTAATTTAAAATACAAAATATATATTTTTTTATCGAAATCGGGGCGTTACACCGACCTCTTTTAAATCCATATTCGCGACTTCTATCGCCCAAGAAACTTCATGCTCAAACTCAACCAGTTTGATCTTCTCTTCTTCCAAATAGTCATTCTTGAGGTTGTTGGGTTCGCTGTAAAGGCACGGGATCTACGCAGCGGAATTTAAATTTTTAAATAATTAAAACAATTATATATATCAAATATATATACTAAACCCCATAGATTTTGTTAGCAATTTTAACGATCATCATTTTTCATTATTATGTATCGAATACAAATTTTGATTCTTATAAAAATAAATTAATTAATACCTCTCGATTAATTTCTTCAAGCGACGATTGAGAGGGAATCAATTCCCGGCTATGTGGCTAACACCAAAAATTCTCACTGTAGAGATCCAAGCGTATCCCCTCTAATCGAGTCCACCTTTTTATCAACAATTAATCCAACAATCATCAATTGATTGAAGATTAATTATTTTAAATAAAAATTATCAATTAAGTTTTATCTAGAAATTGAAGACTTAAAATAAAAATATAAAAGCTCGTGGTTTTTCTTCTCAATTTGCGGCCGCCTTTGTTTCCTACAAAAAGCTTTTTGCCCCTTTTTGGTTTCTTGTGAAAAAATGGCTGCGCCTCTTATTTTGAAAAGGAGGTCACCTTTTTTGTTTCTTCAAAAACAAAAACATACTCCACAGCTACTGATGTGGCATAAATAGGTCAGACCCGAATTGGGGTAGATCTGATTTGAGATAACTTGGGGAAAGGAAAGGAAATCAGGCTGGCTCAGTCCTAGGCAAGGTATGACCTGGATTCCTTAGAGACAGAGCAGATGTTGAAGATAGGATTACCACGGCTCAAGAATTATCCTGAACTGGTAGGGGTTTCCTATGAAATAACCCTTAGAGAATTGCATCAACGCAGGCTTGATGTCCTGACCTGGAATAGAAAGGGAGAGTGATTTGTACTTTTTTGTACACTTTTTTGTTACCTTTTTGTGTCGCATTCGCGTGTGTTTTGCTTGCATTTACAGGTTCTAGGAGTCGTTTTGGCCTAATTTGTAAGTTTTAGGTTTTTATAGCTTTTGTGCAGTTTTTAGTAGTTTTTTGTACATTTGTACCCTTTTTCGTATTTTTGGCAGTAGGATGGCCAAGCGGGTCTCGCACACGCTCAGGGTATCTCTTTCGACTCGGATTGGAATGGGCAAAGCAAGGGAACACAGCATGAACGAGGAGCGACAACCGGCGGACGTTTAGAGCGAAACGATAAAATTGAGTTGGGAGCAGTCGAACCAGTCGATCGACTAGCTTTCACTCGATCGACTGATTGACCAGTCGATCGACTAACACAGCAAAGATCGATTACTCGGCAGTAGGGTGTCCAATTTCGAGAAAGCATTCGATCGTCTGGAACTCAGTCGATCGATTGAGTCGCAGTCCAGCTCATGAATTTTATCCCTTTTTGACAATTTTACCCCTGCGACTTTGTATTTATAGGCCCATCTTTCTCCAACCTAATACAACTCTCCTTGGTGGTATTGGACCTTGTTCCATCTCCTCCAAGCCTCTACATTTTCTTGCAATTTAAAACCCTAGCTTAATTCTTAGCTTATGTAGTTTAGTTAGCTTAGTAGTTAGTTTAATTAGGTTAGTTTAGGTTAGCAAGTGTTGGAGAAGGTGACAATCTCCTTCACTTGTTGATCTTTGTTGTATTGAAGATTTGGTTGCTTTTGAAGGTTGTAATTTTAATTTGAAGCTTTTGGTGTTCAATGAAATTGGTAGTTTCTTTCCCTTTAAATTTATGCTTAGTTATTGATTTATTGTTCATGTTGTTGTGTTGTGTTTGTTAGTTGAATTTGCTTAGGGTATGTTGTTAGATCTAGTTTGTCTTGTTGTTCTTGCAATTCAATTCCTCTTGCCTTCGTTTTCTTTCAAAACTCCATGGATGTTGGTTTGAGGCTTTTTACCTCTTTAGTCTAAACAAACTCTTGGGTTCTTGAAAGATTTATGAAGCTTTCATCTTTGGTGATTTGACTTTCTTTTCAATTTAATGCTTTTAGTAATTTCAATTTCAAATGCTTTTAATTTCCCTTCATCTCTTCTATTTTAATTCGAATCCTTATTGAATTTAATAGTTCTAATTTATTTAAGGTTGTTAATTAGGTTTAGTTAATGTCATCAATTAATTAATTTCAAACAAGCTTTAATTCGTATTTGATGCAACTAGTTTAGAAACTACGGGTTTAGGGTTTAGGTTCGTTTAGAACCATTAATCGGAATTTGTTGAGAATTGGAATTGACGACCCCAATACTTGATCGACATTTGGGATTGACAACCCCGAATCGTGGATTAAGTGCTCGGCAAAAATCGATTGATCATGGAGACGAACCGAACACCCTAAACCCAATCATCTTTAATTAAAGTCTCCTTTTAGATTCAAGCTTTAGCATAAAACTCAAACCAACCAATGACTTAATGATTTCTTAGTTTAGATAAGCTTAATTTAGTTTAACAAGAGAGTAACTAAAACCACCGACCGCCGATAATATTTATCCTCGAGAGACACGACTCGGGAAAGCTTACCGCTCTACAATTGACTCCGTACTATTGCGGAGACGATTTCTTAGAGTGCTAAGAAATCTTCGATCAGAGAGCAGGATCAGGGCAGACCTGGCATCCTGACCTCCTCTGAGGGGACAAGGGGGACCACCTGTCAGAATTTATTGCTTAACGGCCCCTGATTTGCGGCCTTTGTTTCCGAGATCCCGGAAGGGTTCCCCACTGAAGAAAACTATAAATACCTCAGCTCCAAGGCTGAGAAAGGTATGTCATTCCTTGTGCATTCCTTGCTTTGTTCACCAGAAACACTCTATACGCTTTCTGACTTATGCATCGGAGAGGTTTCCACCGGAAAACCTCCGGTGGTCCTTTTTTGACGTGTTTGTGTGTGCAGGTCGGGAAAAGCGCAAGATTCAGGCGTTGTCATATTATTTGGGTGAAACAATTGGTGCAACTTGTATAAAAGATTAAAAAAAAATTCTATGTTTCAAATTCTATTTCAGATCCCTGTATCTAACAAAAGAAAAAGAAAAAAATCGCTAGGAAAAAGGGATAAAAATGACAAAAAAATATAAAAATGGAAAACGGTAGAAGTAGGTTCGGTAAGAAAAAGAAACAAATAATAAAAAAAAATGCAGTAGAAACAGAAATAAGAAAAGGCAGACAGGGAGCTACGTGGAAGCAAAAAATCAAATGCGTACACTTAATTGGTAATATAGGGTGGATTATATTATAACTTTTATGTTTTTCTTTTTATATATTATTTATTTAATTTTTGCTATAATTTATAAAATAGTTATTTAGAGTTTTTTTAATATATTTATGAAAAGATTATGTGGTAGTTTTGATTTATATAAGGTTAAGAGTAATTGTGATCAGACAAGCGTACAATTATATATTATTTGGAAAAATTAATATCAAATAATAGTTGGTTAAATGGTTTGATTCGTACTTTGTTAGCAATTGGTACTATACGTTGTGCTTTCAAATCCCATTGGTTTTGTTTTGCGATTTTACTTTTTTATTGACATTACTTCTATTATATTTAAATTACACAAAGGTTCGGGAGCCAAAAAAATAATATTTGAAAGACAAGAGGTTTGAACCCACAATGTTTTATATTAATATACCGCACTAACCACTCGACCACATGGTCCTAATGTTATATTTTATAAACTACGAAATATACGTTCAAAAATAAATTTAATCTTTCTTTTAACCTTACATAACTTACCAGAAATTCATTTTTTAAGCTTAATACAAAAGTTAATACTTCCCATAAATATAAATTAAACTATAAATAACTATTTAATAAATAAAAGAATAAAAAAAACTAAAACCAAAATATAAGATGTTATAATATAATACTAAATAAACCTCAAAACTTAAAATCAGAAGAAAAAAAATACCAAATAATATTTTAAATTTATATATTTATAAGATAAACTTGTAAAATAAAAAACTTAAAAATATTCTAGAATAATAATATAAGCCTTTAAGTATTACAGAGAAAGTTAAATAATACTTGATCATAAAATGTATTTTAAAAATGAAAAGTATAATTGAAACATTATAAAATAAATATAAAAATAAATTAGATAAGAATATAATAAAGTGTGATTAACTTCTAAATAAATGTTTCACACGCAAAAAAAGGTGTTCACAAAAAGAGATGTTCACAAAATGAAATTTTGGTAAAGAGATTAAATGAGAACTTTTGTAGACAAATATAAAATGTTATAATACGATAATAAATAAATTTCAAAACTTGAAATCCGAAGAAAAAATAATAATCTATTATTTAAAATCATAAACTTATTTAATCAATTTTAAATCTAAGAAACTTGAGAAATTTTATTTAATAATATTTTTGTCATTAAAAACTATAAAGTTAGTTAAATAAAATTAGAAAAATAAATATTTAATGGTGAATAATAAGTTGAATAATACTTCCATAAAAAAAATCATAGTGATACCAAATGTCATCACCATTTTTTATCAAGTTGTTATTGAAAAATTCACATCCTAAATCTTGATGTGAATGAAGATTTAGTATTTGTCATCACTAAATAAGACTTTAGTGTCAAAATAATGTTGTCACTAATTTTCTTGAAACGGTGATAAAATATGGTGTTGTCAAGAAAAGAAACTTTTCGTGACACTGGATGTCGTCACCATTTTTCATGGAAATATTAATTACAAAATATAGTGTTGTCATAAATAAAAACTTGTTGTGACACCAAATATCGTCACCATTTATTACTAGTTTGTCGCTAAAAGGTTCTATCCTACTCATTTTTTCTTCATTCCATTATTGTGACAAAATCCATTTAATCGTCATCAAATATGCGATTTAGTGACAAAAAATCAGATTGGTGATGACAAAAATAAATATTGTCGTCAAAATGTATTTTTAGTGACAAAATTAAAATTTGTCACTATTGATTAACATATTATGACATTATTTTATGCGTGGAGAAAAAAGTCGTCACTAAACATCAGATTTCTTGTAATGGGTGCTCCGAACAGTTTTGTGCTTGCTCCTCTATGTCGTTAACATGAATAGTCCTATGAGAAGCCATTTCCCAACCTCGATAAGATTCGAACTTCATTCCATCATGACTATCGTAAATGGGGAACGGGGCATTGTATCTCCCCGAGATATCCTTGCATTTTCCCGATAAAGCCTTCCTCTTACTCGCACCAAACATAGTGAGCAAAATTTCGGATGAAAAAGTGGAAATTTTGAACTTTTTGCTCTTTGGGGAATTTCGTCGAACACTTGGCGGGCGTGTTCAAGTAACTATGAACTAAGATATTTCTTGAATCCAAAAGCACCTCAACTCAACCAAACAATAATAAGAACGTACCCAAATAAGGTTCAAGCGAAGTACCTTGGTAATTGAAGTTAAAACGTACCCAACCCGGAATTGAAGTTTGACTTTCCTTCCCCTATTTAAGAACAAAAATCTGAAGTTTATGAAGAATGGTGTCTATAAGTTGTGGGAGGGTTGAGAAAATTGCAAAGGTTTGTTATGATTTGTTAGAATTTAAAGAAACAAGTAGAAGAAAAAGGGAAGAAATTTTTTAGAAAAACTTATTTTTATGGTGTAGAAGAGGAGAAGAAGAGGGTTGGGGATGGTTTTAAAGAGTGAGGGGGTCAAATCCTGCGGGTCGGCCATCATCCGATCGGGTAGGGTCGAATCTGGGTCGAATCCGCGCATAAAACAACATCCGGGTCGAACTGGGCCGAGCATCGACGGGTGCGTCGGCCAACGCTGTGCGCATCGATGCACACAGAGATGTTTCTAGGCATGTGTGTCGGGCGACGAGAGCACACCAGGGCGTCGTCGCACGCTGTCTGGTCCATTTTTCTTCACTTAATTGATCAATTCTCCTCGTTCAAGTCCTTCCTTCTATTCTAAAAATGAAAATAAAGCATGAAATAACCAAAAAATAAAATTCAAAAGGATACAGAAAGCTCGGGTTACCTCTCGAGAAGCGTAAATTTTAATGTCGCTTGCTCGACGCTATATTGTTCATTTAATTCCAAACGTGTGGTGGATCTCCAAACTCCACCCACTTGTGACCTCGTATCGGCAGCCCTTTGTCGTCATATCGTTTAATTATGTGCTTGTGGACTTGAAAGGTTGACTTTTCGTTCTCATTGTACAAAGTGGCTACTCCATATTCATCCATCTCTTTTATCAAAAATTGTCCACTCCACGCCGAATCGAGATTGGTTTTTGGATCAAACTTATGTTTATGATTATACAACACCAATTGACCAACCTCATACTGCAATTTTTTAACTTTCTTGGTGCGAACCTCTTTGGATTTCTTCTTATTCCTCGTCCAATCGTTGATATATGCCTCTCCCTTGTTCTTTGCACGTTAATGTTTGTTAAGGTCGAGGGAATCGTACTTCGAATGATTTGTGGTGGCTTCAACTCCAACCTTGGCTCGATCTTAGGTGCTTCATTCTTCACATCCAAGTCATCTTGGAGTTCTTCAATAATATCACTTATGTCGATTCCTAGAAACTCGGTCAAATCCTCCCCACTCAAACGCTTCTCGTCATCAAACTCCTTACGTAAGTCTACTTCGAGTGTATCCCCCACCTTTCTCAGAAATCCGGCGTCGTCCCCGTCGCCTAATTTGTCCAAAACTGCGATTCCTTTTAGCTCATGGATGCATGAATCAACGGGATCAAAGAACGAACAATCATCTAGCATGGAGGGGTAGGAGTGTTTTAAATATCTTTCAGAGAAAACGTCACTGAATCGCTCAAAACGGCCATCGTCATTCTTCCTTTGTGATCATCAGTCAAAGTATGGGTGGTAGACATAAACGGGCGCCCCAATAGAATGGTATGCTCCGTGCTCACAACCGGCACTTCGCCAACGTCCAAGATCACAAAATCAACCGGAATTACCAGCTTTCCAACCTGCACTAAAACATCTTCAACCATCCCTAAAGGTAGCCGAATCGAGTGATCGGCCAACTGTAGTCTCATGGTCGTCGGTTTCACTAGCCCAAGATCAAATTCTCAATAAAGTGAATAAGGAATTAGATTAATTCCTTCTCCAAGACCCAACATTCCTTTTGTTGTTTGTCCATTAGCCAAGGAAATATTAATGTAGAAACTTCCAGGATCGAGTTCCTTAGGTGGTAATGGCTTCTTGAAAACTACTCTTACTTCCTTTGGCAATGTTACATATTGAGTTGTCGCCAAGCATCTCTCCCTTGAAGCAAGTTCCTTGAAAAATTTCACATAGGCGGGCATTGTTTTGATTACCTCAAAAGAGGCAAGTTAATATTGACGTTTTTCAAAAGGTTATATAGTTCCATGAATCTTTTGTTCTCTTTAGCTGGACGCAAACGGCTTGGAAAAGGAATATCATTCTTGATCGGTGTCGTCAATTGCCTTGGCGGTGATGGTTTTAAGAACATCGTCTTTGCCAAGGGTGTCATTCAGAATCGTCCCTTGAGTGGATACAGGAACATATCTATTAGAGGACTTATGCAGCTGATCTACTGTTTTAGAATCATCGTCCTTGCTAGGAGTTGGTGTTTTGTCCTCGACTTCGACTTCCTCATCTTAGTCAACTATTCCCTTGTCGATCTTCTTTCCACTGCGAAGGACATGAACCACTGACGCTTGTTCTGCCTGGCTTGGAAGTTTACCCTTCTCGTTTGAGAGCCCAACTAGGTGGGTCGATAATTGACCTATTACTGTTTCTAGTTTCCTTTGCCCAGTTGTATTATCAAGAATAGCCTTTTTCATGTCAGCGATATCATTTCGAACTTGCGTGTTTATGTTAAGAGTAACATAAAACTAATACAAAATCAAAAATAGTAAAATGAGCAGCAATTAGATAGCAGAAAACGAGTGGGAAAAAGTGCTTAACTTTTATTCCTCAAAATCAGCTCGGATCGGCCTTAGCCGAACCCTTTTTACAGGTGCTTGACCTTTAAATACAAGCTTTCTCTCTCTAAAGCTCTCTATGTTTCTCTCTCTAGAAAATCGGGGATCCCTTCTCTCTCTTTTGGAGAGGCTATTTATAGTTTTCCATTGAAACCCTAATTAGACACCTGTCACTCTCCTATTGGTCCTCCAAAATATTTGCTCTCATATCCACCGCCTCAATGCCGACCTCAGACATTTTCCGCCGACTTAATCCTATCTCAACTAATTAAATATCGAATGGATCCGAAGTCGTCAGTCTAATATTCCAGCTCGGCACGTTGAGATCGCCACTGGTCGAAGACAAACCGGCCCAAACGGCACATTCCTCGTAAGGAATCGTTCTGCTCGGCACCTTCCTGGTCGGCAGCGCGGGCCTGAGCTCGGCGACACTGCACGCCCAGGTCGGCAGCATTCCGTGAGCCCCGCGCATCCAGGTCGGCAGTGCTCTGCGAGCCCAGCCCTGCAGTGCTCCTGACCGGCATCCGCTCGGTGCAGACATCCGGCAGGGTGAATGGCTCCCCTCCTGCTCGGTGCCTCTCGGCCCAAAACCTCGGGCTCTTGGCCATTTTTCCAGTTCGGCTTAATTCATTCGGCTCGGATCCTTATTGGGACGATACCGACCATCAACAAGCCCCTGAGCGTGGAGTCGGCTTAGATGGAGGCGGGTCTGCGCTCATTTCACCCTAATCGTTCGTGGGATCCGATCTGGTCGGAACATTACCGTCCGGTCTTGCTGGTCTTGTCTTGCATGAAAGTTTGACCGTCACATTCCCCAAGAGGGGAAGCTTTTGTTACCTTCCTTTGAGACATCCGGGACCCACCTCTGTCCTTTTGTACTTGTGGTCATTCATGGCATGTGAGAGTCTTTTGGATTCTTGTGGCTTATGATTGATTCCTCCCTTATTACTACGGGAGTTTTGAGTTTCATTTCTCCTCTCTTTCTTTACTTTCATTTTGCCTCTTCTTTCTCCAGCCTCTTGATTCTTTCTTTCTTTCAAAACACATCCTTCATTGAGAGGGAGATTTATTTGTAATCTAACTTCACGACGTTCTGTTTGGTTCACCTCCCTTTGCTTTTTCCAGTCCCTCTCGGGCTTTTGATTATCTAAGGTAATTTTCTTTTCTCTCTTCTTTTCGGTTCTTCTCTATGTCTTATATTCCAGGTTATTCCCCAGATAATTCCCAAGGGCACGAGGGGAACTATCAGGGCGGAGACCAGCCTGTTTTCTCATCGGAATCGCATCCCGGGTCGGGATTCAACCAATACGGCAGTTTTGGCACCGGGGAGATTTTTGGGCAAGGGAGACCCTTCGCCTTCGAACAATTTTCGAGTGAAGATTTCGARGGTTACTCTCAGTTCGGGCATTCCCAGCCCTTCGGGCCTGGTGGTCAGTTCGGGCAAGGCTGCTCTTTTGGGCCTCGGAGTGGACCTTTTCCGGAATCACACTGTGGCGTGGACGACTATCCCAGCAGGAATTCGGCCGGGGTGTCAGCTCGGATGCCGAGTTTGAGTCCTGACCGAACTGGTGCCGCCAACGAGGATTTCGGGGTTGGCCTGGCTGATCTGGAGCCCCTAGACGACCTCTCTGACCCATACGAGGGTAATACTCAATGAGCGCCGGGGGCCAAAAAGCCTCGGAAGCCTAAGGTCGCGGTGAGGTTGGCATCTCCCGAGACCTTCGCCCTTTGGTCGGACCAGCCGGGTGAGCGTACCCCGGTAGGCCATTGGAAGAGGCCTCCCCCCCGCGAGTTGGACGACCGGATATTCAAGATAGCCGTAGAGTAACGCGAATTGGTAGACAATAACCTGGTCGCGTATCGAAATGAGTACGGGGTACCCGGGTTGGTTCACCTCTTCCTTCCTTATGACGCCGAGCAGATTCACTGCCCCTCTGTCTTATGCACCACCATGTTTTATGACAGTTTGCGTTTTGGTGTCTCTTTTCCGCTCCCCCGGCTCCTAACGGATATTTTAAACGATTTAGGGCTGCCCATTTTTCAGCTCCATCCCCTGGCCGTGGCTCGAATTTTGGGTCTGTTCGTCCTCTTCCGTCTCAACGATTGGCCGGCCCCCACTTTCGAAGAACTCCGATGGCTATATCACTTTAAAGCCGCGGGTGGGGCTAACTCGGGTTTTTATTATAACCGGTTCAGTCTGGCACCTTCAAGAACCTCGTGACTGGGCTCCCCGACTCCCTTCATGAATGGGAATACCGATGGTTTTATGTCGGAGGGGACTGGCAGACGCGAAACCAAGACGGCTCACTTTATTCACCCCCCAATTCTTTTGTGAAATTTGGTTATTATACGGTTGGCATTTTTCTTTAATTTCGGTCTAATCCTTATCGTGTGTTTCTTTCTTTTCAGTGTTTCGTAGAGTGGAGGATCCCAGTTCGGAATTTGTTGCTCGTTTACTTACGATTTTGGATTCCAACCCGGAACTGAGGCACTATAGGATACTGCTTACGAAAGCCAAACTTCGAAAGGCCGGACTCAGGGACTCACCCCTTCGCTCCAAGCTCGGACCTACTATCCCTGGTAAGCCGATTTTGTCCTGTGTTATAACTCATCGGTCGATATTGCCAAGCTGAGCCCTGTAATTTGGGTTCTCCTACTCGGCATTTTTTTGGCTCGGTCAGGGCCGCTCGTCGCTTCAGCATCGGCGCCCGTGTCGGTTCGATTTTTCGAGCCGAGCTCGGCCGCTCGAGGGCTGCTCTGCTCGGCACTTTTCTGCTCGTTGTGCTATGTGTTTTAGATTACCATTTTTATTTGCATTTTCCTGAGTTCGGAACTTTTGTGTTTGCAGTATACTATCCCTACTCCGACAGAGCCATGTCTCTCTCTGCACTTGACCGGGCAGCTAAGTTCTTGGAACTGAACACCAGAAAGCCGGCGAAGAAGCCAGCGGCTGCCGGTGGTGGCAAGAGGAAGAAGAAAACCAACTCATCGGCCCCATCTGCTCCTCCTGTGTCGCATCCAGCCCCTCAGGTCGGTGAGGGCAGCTCTCACCATGAGCCCATCGAGGTCAAACATGAGGAAGTTGTGTATGGAGGTCCTCGTCCTCCTTCAGTTCCTCGCGCGTATGACTATTTGGGATGTTACGCACCGAACGCTGCTGGGGGGTCGTCTGTGTTAGAATAAGGTGACCAACAAGCCAACTTGTGGTTGTGGTCTGACCATTCTCTTGTAATACAATCGGGTTTTTATTCGTAATAATATCTTTTATATATATTGGCATTCCATATCTTTTATCCCATGCTAGTTGCATAGGCATGGTCCTGATGAAGTTACTTTATTACGGTGGATTGGTCTAGCAGAACCGTGAGATAATCCAGCACGTAATGTAACTCGTCGAACTTGTTCCTAGTCAAAGGGTTACGCCATAATGAGGATACACGCGGTCCACATACACTAAGTACTAGTCTTAATGGGAAAGGCCT
>BMAC01000126.1:1646564-1676274 GCA_014905375.1 Phtheirospermum japonicum | reverse complement strand
GAGAGCCTCCGGCGCGGCAGAAGGCGAGTGCGACGCGACGGGGTCTGGCTGGAGAGCTCCGGCGCGGCAGAAGGCAGGTGCGACGCGACGGGGTCTGGCTGGAGAGCTCCGGCGCGGCAGCAGCGGGCACAATGCGATGACATCAGCGGCGCTTCTTGGATGCGGAGGTGCAGCGTCCGGCGATCCTCGGCAGCGGCAGGCGGCTCTGCGTCCACAAAGGCGGTGGCGTGACGTTTTCGACGACGGCGATTCGGCAGTGTGTCTCCGGCAAATCGGTGTCAACACACCGTATTTCCTGAGGTCCTTACGATGGAGCACTAGATCCGTCGAGGGATTGAAAACGACAACGAGGACCGAAAGATTCGGTACTACGGTGGCCGGCGGCAAGCGGCGGCGACCGGTGGACGTGGGTTAGTCGGCTAGGGCTCTTCCTTTCCGGCTTGGTGGCTAGGTTTTCAAAAACGTTTTTCCGTCTCTTCCTTTCAAAACCCTTCTCCCTCTTTCTTTTATAATCTGTTTTTTTTTTTATTAAACATAAGCCCAATTCCAATTGTGTTGTGGGCTGGGCTCAATTAAAATTAAAACAAGCTTTTAATTTAAAAGGAGCAAGCCCAATCTTAATGGGCTTAAAAGTGCCGGCCCATTTAAAAATTAAAACAAGACTTTTAATTTAATAAAACACCGGCCCATTAATTTTAAATGGTTTATTGGGTCGACCCAATTTTAAATTAAAAAACCCATCGGAATGAAATCATTTCTCACAAACGATAATTCCAAAAAATATAACAATTATATTTTCGCGTCCAGAATAACCTTTTTGTATTTTTCTCAATTTCAGCCAGACCCCGTCGCGTCGCACCCGCCTTCTGCCGCGCCGGAGCTCTCCAGCTGGACCCCGCTGTAGTCGTACCACAGCCGTTCCAAATGCGACTAGCCCGCCGTCTTCACCGCAGCCAAGTCGGAGCTATTGCCTCGTTGCCGGAGCTCCATCCAGCCGTGTAGTGAGGTGACGAAAGCCGTCTTTTCGAATGTTGTGTATGGTTTATATATATATATATATATATATATATATGCTTATTGAGTGTATATATTTCATATATGTGTGTGTTGTGTATGGTTTAATGTATATATATGACATATGTATGTGTGATGTGTATGTTATATATATGTAAACTATGTATTGCATGCATTCTGTAATATATTATATATATATATATATAAACATGCATGCGTACTGTATATGAAATATATTAATAGATGCATGCATATTTAGTATATATATATATATAATACTATGCATGCTGATTAATAATTACATATGTATATTATATAAGATGTGTTACTTGTATGTTTATATATATATAATTATGCATGTATATTATATATAAATTATTGATATGTTAATATATATATATATAATTGTTATATATATGTGATTAATATATTAAATAGAAACCTATTCATGCTCGTTCGATTTTACGAAAATTGAATCGTTTCATTTGTAAAGCAATTAAAAAATTGTTTGAATTAATTGATTATAAAATTGGGCCGTCGTCATTGAATACGATTCAAATTACTTTTATTTAAAAATTTTTGTTTTCCGCTGCGCGACGGTACCATGAAATCCCAACAGTCTGCTGGGTACCCTTTTTCCAATTTCTCAGAGAGCATGGCTCGGAGCTGGAACCCAGACCTGAATGACTGGGTGTCCGGCTTTGACGGGGACAGCCAGGTCGGGTTCGCCAAAATGAACCTTTGTCGTGCCTTCGGTTCCATGAAGTTAGCGCGTCGAAATTTCTCTGAACTTCGAAAGGATCATGCTCGGCTCCAGCGAGAACTTTCTACTCTTCAAGCAACCATAGCCAATGCACTGACCTCATTCTTGATCGTGACTCCTGTATGGCTCGGGCCAAGAAGGCTGAGCAGTCTGTCGAGGCGGCGTTGGGGGCGACTCAGCGGACCTTGTCTGATTTGGATAATTTGAAGACCCAGCATGCCGAGCTGGTTCGCAACTGTTCCCAGGAGATTGAGGAGACTTATGGGCGAGGAAAGGCTGTGGGCGTCGAAGAGTACAAGAACGAGACTCTTGGGCCGATGATGAGTGCCTCGTATCTCTCAACCATGCAGGAGGCTCTCCAAATGCTGAAAAATGGGGCTTCTATTCCTGTGTTCGAGAAGCACATTGCCGAGAAGATGGAGGAGTATGGCATGGGGGCGGTGAGGACATGGATGCTGATGAGGACGAGCAGGAGGATGATGATGATGCTGGGGATGGCGAGAACTAGTTTGTGTTGTTGTTTTATGTACTTTTGTGGCTTGTCACTTTTTTGCAGCCAAACTTAATGTTTGCTGAACAATTTCTGACCTTAATTCGAAACGGCTTGTTCTGGCCGGCTTTTCCTTTATTTTTCTATACTTGGCTTATTTTCGTTTGCTTTCCTTTGGTGGTCTTGATGACCTGCTCTTTTTAACGTGTCGAGTCAATTTTGAGGTTTGACTTTTTTTGAGCTCGACACGTTGAGCTCGGATTTTTTTATTATTTTTTTTTTGAGATCCTTCTCTTTTTAATGTGTCGAGTCAATTTTGAGGTTTGACTCTTTTTGAGCTCGGCACGTTGAGCTCGGTTTTTTTGAGATCCTGCTCTTTTTAACGTGTCGAGTCAATTTTGAGTTTCGGCTCTTTTTGAGCTCGGCACGTTGAGCTCGGATTTTTTGAGATCCTGCTCTTTTTAACGTGTCGAGTCAATTTTGAGTTTTAACTCTTTTTGAGCTCGGCACGTTGATCTCGGATTTTTTGAGATCCTGCTCTTTTTAACGTGTCGAGTCAATTTTGAGTTTTGACTCTTTTTGAGCTCGGCATGTTGAGCTCGGATTTTTTGAGATCCTGCTCTTTTTCACTTGTCGAGTCAATTTTGAGTTTTGACTCTTTTTGAGCTCGGCACGTTGAGCTCGGATTTTTGTTCTTATGGTAAGTAGTGTAACACTAAGGTTTTTATGAATGAGGCTGTCCTGATGAGGTCGGTCTATCATTCCATTTGGTTTTGGGCTTGGGAGCCCCTTGCTTTGTCGGTTTGTACTCTTGATAAACACCAAGTATTAAAATTTTATTGATAATATTTTTTGAGGTATACAGCATTCCAAGGGTGTGCGAATTTCTGTCCATCTAAGTATTCTAGGCGGTAAGCCCCATGTTGGAGAACTTCCGATATCTTGAATGGTCCTTCCCATTTTGGTTTGAGGTCGCCTTGATTCGGCCCGAAGATGTGTTTGAGGACCAGATCACCAACTTTGAAGTTTCTAGCCTTTACTTTTGAATTGTAGTAATGTTCGCTTCTTTGATTGTAGATGGCGTTCTTTAGCTCGGCCTCCATTCTTCTTTCTTCAAGGAGGTCGAGTGCAGTTCGGCAGGCCATGTCGTTTTTCAATTCCTCAAAGTGTGCTACCCGGTAGGAAGGTGTCCCGATCTCAACCGGTATAACCGCCTCTGATCCGAAGGCCAGTGAGAAGGAGTTTCATCTGTAGATGAGCGTTGCATTGTTCTGTACGACCACAAGACACCGGGTAGTTCTTCTGGCCAGCTACCTTTCAGATCCTCCAACTTCTTCTTCAGCGTGTATTTGAGGATCTTATTAACCGCTTCGACTTGTCCGTTTGATTGAGGATGGTATGGTGTGGAGAAATTGTTTTTGATGTTCAACTCTCCACAAAATGCCTTAAACCTCTTGCTGTCGAACTGCTTGCCATTGTCAGATACTATTGAGAGTGGCACCCCAAATCTACATATGATCGATTTCCAAACAAAATTGATGATCTTCTGGTCGGTTATAGATGTTAATGGTTCGGCTTCTACCCATTTGGTAAAGTAATCCACCGCCACTACTGCATATTTCACTCCTCTTTTGCCCTGCGGTAACGGACCAATCAGGTCTATTCCCCATTTAGCGAACGGGCATGGCGAGTATATGGGTATGAGGGTTTCAGCAGGAGAGTTGATCAGGGGTGCAAACACTTAGCATTTTTCAAACTTTCTGACCTTCTCGATTGCGTCTTTTTTCAAGGTCGGCCAATAATATCCCTGTCGGATGAGTTTGTGAGCTAGCGATTTTCCTCCAGCGTGGTTTCCACATATGCCCTCGTGTCCTTCTCTCAACGCATATTCAGCATCCTGTTCATTCAAGCAGCGGAGTAAAGGAATGGAATACCCTCTTCTGTACAACAGCCCATCCACAATGGTGAAACAAGCTGACTTTGTTCGTATTGACCGTGCGTCAGCTCGGTCTTCTGGGAGTACCCCTTCGTTTAGGTAAAGTATGAATGGCTTCATCCAGCTTTCCTTTAGGTTCTGAATTTCTTTGTTCTGTTCGGCTTGACTATCCGAGTAAGCAGCGGCGGCGTCGAGTGCCATTGCTGAATGGTGGCTGACCGTCACTGTATCCAACTCTTCTACTCCGAGGCTTGATGCTAGCTTAGCTAAAGAGTCTGCTGGGACATTATCGTTTCTTGATACATGGATGACCTCCGCTTCAAACTCGGCTAGGCGTGCTTTTGTGAGTTCAAGGTATAATGCCATTCTGGGTTCCTTGGTTTCATAATCTCCGTTGATTTGATTCACCACTAGTTGGGAGTCGCTTTGAATTTTTAGGTTCTGATCCCCATTGAGGCAAATGCTTCCAGGCCGGCAAGAAGGGCTTCGTACTCGGCCTCGTTATTGGTCAGAGGGAACTGGAAACGAACGGCCGAGCAGAAAGGCTTCTTGTCAGGACTTACTAACATTATCCCTGCTCCTGCTCGGCTAGTTGTTGACGAACCGTCCACGTACATGCACCACTGTTCAGTTTATGCGGGAATTGGTTCGACCGCTGGGGTAAACTCAGCTATGAAATTGGCCAGGGCTAGCCCCTTAATGGCTGTTCTTTGTTCGTACATTATATCGAATTGTCCGAGCTCGACAGCCCACTTGATCATCCTTCCCGAAGTATCAGGGCGGTGCATGATCTGTTTGAGAGGGAAACTCGTCAGTACCACAATTCTGTGCTCCAAGAAGTACGGGCGTAACTTTCGTGAGGAGGTGACGAGGGCGAAAGCTAGTTTTTCCATGGACGAGTATCTCAGCTCGGCATCATGTAGGGCGTGGCTCGTGTAATACACCGGATGATGTCCGTGCTCGTCGGTTCGGACGAGTGCCGAGCTGACTGCCGCCGCTGAGACAGCTAGGTAGAGATGTAGCGGCTCTTCCTTGACTGGTTTTTGTAAGGTCGGCACACTTGCCATGCATTTTTTTAGCTCTTCAAAGGCCGCTTGGCATTCCTCAGTACATTTGAAAGTTTTGTTTTTCTTGATTGCTTCGAAGAAGGGTTTGCACTTGTCCGTGGACCTGGATATGAAACGATTCAGAGCGGCTATTTTGCCAGTTAATCTCTGTACTTGTTTTATGCTTCTGGGAGGTTATAGTTCAGTTATAGCTCGGATTTTATCTGGGTTGGCTGCAATGCCTCTTTGGCTTACCATGTAGCACAAAAATTTTCCTGAGCTAACTCCAAAGGAGCATTTCTTTGGGTTTAACATCATTCGGTAAACACGCAAAACTGAAAATATTTTATTCAGATCATCGATGTGGTCAGTTGAGTACAAGTATTAGACGAGCATGTCATCTACATACACTTCCATAGTCTTACCTATCATACTAGCAAACATTTTATTAACTAAGCGCTAATAGGTAGCCCCAGCGTTCTTCAGGCCAAAGGGCATCATTATGTAGCAGTAGAGACCTCTCACCGAGTAGAACGATGTGTGTTCCTGGTCTTCTGGGTGCATCGGTATTTGATTGTACCCTGAGTAAGCGTCCATGAAACTCATCAATTCATGTCCCGCAGTTGCGTCCACCATATAGTCAATGTGAGGGAGCGGATAGCTGTCCTTGGGGCAAGCCTTGTTGAGATCAAAAAAATAAATACATAGCCGCCACTGGCCTGTTTGCTTCTTGACAAGAACGGGATTAGCCACCCAGACCGGGTATCTGACCTCACGGATGAACTTGTTGTCGAGGAGCTTCACGACTTCCAACTCCAGCGCCTCGTATCGGTCCGGGCTGAGTTTTCTCCTCTTCTGTATCACCGACCTGACATTCTTATCTATGCTGAGTCTATGGCAAGCCTTCTCAGGGTCGATGCCTTGCATATCAGCGTGTGTCCAAGCGAAGACGTCTTGATTTGCTTTCAGAAATCTTATCAACTCAGACCTGATGGGCTCCTTGAGGTCATGGCCGACCCGAACTTGTTTGTTTGGGTCGAGTTCGTCGAGCGATACCCAATCTAACTCCTCCACAGGCTCAGCGTGGGTAGCCTTTCTCTTCAGGCTTGGCTTCCGTGGATCCAGTTCATCCTCAACCTTTTTCAGGCCGACCCTGATCTCCAGGTCGGCGTTCTCTATTCGGTTTTTGACATTTTCGAGCTCCCACACCGGTTCTTTCCCCGGGCGCCGACCTCGGTCCCTGCTCAGATCAGCGTCCTCCTGCTCAACAGACTTGAGCTCAGTTTTTTCAACTTGTTCTTCCAGTTCTTTTTCTATTCGGCACTGCTGCCCAGAAAGCTCCTCTCCTACTTTTTTCTTTCTCTGTTCGGTTTGACCGAGCTCGGCGTTTTTACTGGTGCCTTGATCAAAGCTTGGTCTTCTCTCCATTTCTACTTCTGTGAGCTCGGCAGCTGTTTCTGAGCTCAGCGCGTTCTTGTTTCCCATATCTTCACTTGCTTCCTTAATCGGTTCCTCGTTTGTTTCCTTCAGTTTAACCATGTTGATTTGTTTTGGCCTGATCGACCAACTACACTCCCTAGCAGCCACTTGATCTCCTCGGTGCTTGCATTCGCCTAGGATGCCTGGGAATTTGATCAAGTAGTGATAGACTGACATTGCGCCTCTGAGGTCGTAAAGGCTGGCCTGCCAATGAGGGCGTTGTAATCGCTCGGGACATCTATCACCTTAAAAGTTGGGAGGATGGTCCTTTTCTCTTCTCCGGTGCCAAACTCTATAGATAGTCTCACTTGGAAAAGAGTCTACACATGGCCACCGCTGATTCCCTTAATACTGTCCTCACATGGTTCGATGTACTACTTCGGCACCCTCATTCTTCGGAAGGCTGGCAGGTAGATTATACTTGCGTACGCTCCAGGGTCTACAAGGACTCGGTGAGTTTGAATTCCAAGGATGGGTACTGTGATGACGAGGGCGTCCGAGTGGGGATGGTCCAGTGGGGCAGCATCTGAGTCATGAAAGGTAAAGGATGTCACCAGCTTGTCTTCTTCCTCTGGCTAGTCTTCGAAGTGAAAAACATCAGATCTCATGACTTTTGTTTTTTGAATTGAGCTCCTAGCCTCTCTGATCAGGATCTTCCTCTTCCTATTCGAAATCTCTTCCTCAGCTCGGCTTGTATTAATGAAGGTCAGGATTTCTCGCGGAGCCCCGGCCCCCGCAGGTGGTGGTGGGGGTGGCTGATTATTTCCTCTTCGTTCTTGCCGGACTTGATGATTTTTTGAGAACGGCCGTAGGTTCCGATCATCGCAGACTTTAATCAGGGCACGAACCAAATCGTGGCACTCTTCCGTGTTGTGCCCGATCGATCTGTGGTACCTATAGAATCTCTTCTTGTCCAGCAAGGAGGGGTCTTTCTTGATTGATCGAGCTGGAGGGAGAATATCCAGGTCTTTGATCCTCTCAAAAATTGTGGCCGCCGCCATCGAGTAGACCTCATTATATTCTGCTAGGAGGTCTGTGTGTTTGTCCTGTAGGAGTTTCTTGGACATGATTGCTTGAGAACCTGGATTTTTGTCGACCTGGCGAGCTGGTTTGTGATGCCGTGGGAAGGAAATTACTGGAGCTGACATGTTCTGCTCGGCTGCGATTTGTGACGCGGCCAGATCAAGGAATTCTTGGAAGGTCTGCGGGTCTTGCTGGTTATTTACCCATTTGAAGAAGGAATTGTCCGATAATACGTTCTAAGCTAGAATGAGCAAGGCTTCGTCGCCGCACGGCTGGGATTCTGAGACTTGCTTTGTGAATCTGGCAATGTAGCTTTTCAGCGATTCATTTGGCTGTTGTACTATGGTGGCAATAGCTCTCTTGGGTGCAACAGTGGCCTTAGAAACCATAAAGTGTCCTCGGAATGAGGACCTCAGTTATGGCCACGAACAGATTGAGTGATGCGGAAGCGATCGGTACCACCTTAAAGGGACTTCGTCTAGTGTCATGGAGAACATTCGGCACCTATAAGTGTCAGATGCGCCGAGCATGTCCATGTAGTTCTGATAATGGCTCAGGTGTGAATCAGGGTCACTGCTTCCCTTGTACAAAGCAATTGGAGGGATTTTCAGCTTTCCTTCTAACGGCTCAGAGAGAATTTAGACAGATAGGGGGGACTCGTCGTCACACGCCGAGCTGGTCACAATCGGTCACGAGATCGGGTATGTGGGTTGGACCGGGGGGGTGGTTTGCTTGGCCTCCAGCTCAGCAATCCTTTGCTTCAGAAACTTCAACTCGGCCAATTCATCGCTTGGCTTGCCTGGGATGCTCACGGCCATGCTTTTGCTGTTGGCCGACCTCACTGGGAGATCCTCTCGTGCTTTGCTGGTTGTCTTTCCGAGCCGGGCAAAGACGTTTTGAGGGGAAGAGAATGTGAGGCGGCGTGCGATGGGAGGTCTATTAAGCCTGCTCTTGGCGTTCGGCTCAGCCTCTTCCTCCAGCCTTCTTTTCCCATTTTTCTTTGTTGCCTCTCGAGCCGGATCTGACTCTGCTTGACCTTCCCGAAGGTCAACATTCCTAGGGTTGCCGACCAGAGCTTGAGGTTTCAGGATTGACTTTGCCGCTTTCTTCATCATCTCTTCAAATTCTTTGGCAAAAGATGGGTGCTGCATGAACGATCTGACCTGTTCTGGGTCTAGCTCGTTTGGGCCCGATTGGACAGTCCTTTCCTGGCGCTCCTTACCAGGATTTCTCCTTGAACTCTCTGAAGGATCCATGCTGAAAAGTGGGATGAGCAGAAATTTCTCCTTTTTTCTTTACCAAACTCAAATGTGACAAAGAGCTGAGGTTCAATTCTTCACAAAAAATGAAAAAACCGGGCCAAAAAACAGAAAATGAAAGTCGAAGAGCTGATTGAGCACGTGGGACTGCAGATCACAAGAGACCTTCTTCTAGCGCCATTTTGTTTATGTTAAGAGTAACATAAAACTAATACAAAATCAAAAATAGTTAAATGAGCAGCAATCAGATAGCAGAAAACGAGTGGGAAAAAGTGCTTAACTTTTATTCCTCAAAATCAGCTAGGAATCGGCCTTAGCCGGACCCTTTTTACAGGTGCTTGACCTTTAAATACAAGCTTTCTCTCTCTAAAGCTCTCTGTGTTTCTCTCTCTAGAAAATTGGGGATCCCTTCTCTCTCTTTTGGAGAGGCTATTTATAGTTTTCCATTGAAACCCTAATTAGACACCTGTCACTCTCCTATTGGTCCTCCAAAATATTTGCTCTCATATCTACCGCCTCAATGCCGACCTCAGACATTTTCCGCCGACTTAATCCGATCTCAACCAATTAAATATCAAATGGATTCGAAGTCGTCATTTTAATATTCCAGCTCAGCACGTTGAGACCGCCGACTGGTCGAAGACAAACCGGCCCAAACGGCGCATTCCTCGGAAGGAATCATTCTGCTCGGCACCTTCCTGGTCGGCAGCGCATTGCGAGTCCGGCTCGGCAGCGCGAGCCTGACCTAGGCGACACTGCACGCCCAGGTCGGAAGCGTTCCGCGAGCCCCGTGCATCCAAGTCAGCAGCGCTCCGCAAGCCCAGCTCGGCAGTGCTCCTGACCGGCATCCGCTCGGTGCAGACATCCGGCAGGGTGAATGGCTCCCCGCCTGCTCGGCGCCTCTTGGCCCAAAACCTCGGGCTCTTGGCCATTTTTTCAGTTCAGCTTAATTCATTCGGCTCGGATCCTTATTGGGACGATACCGACCATCAACATTGCGCGAGTCCATCCATGTTTTTAATTGTTTCGGCCACTTGATTCTGCTGCCAAACCAATACTTGATCAGTTGATTGAACTGTAGTAGACACCTGCCCTTGCGTATGGAAATTATTTTGAGGTGGTGAAAGTGGTCCTTGCGCATGTGGTGGTGGGTATTGCGGATCGGGTGGCATATAATTTGGGTTTCCGGGGCCCCACTTAAAAAGGGGAGAATCACGTTGCGCGTTGAATCTCTTAGCGGGTTGCTTCCCTGAATGTTGTGGATATGAAAAGTTCTGGACAGCGTTGATATCTTCTTGTTGTTCACTGTTGAGCGGGCACATGTCTGCTAAATGTTCGGGGGATCCGCATTGGTGACACGTCGCAGCAATCTTCTTTGAAGAGGCCTTGCTCGCCCATTCGGCTTTCCAAGCTGCTAATTTTTCATCAAATATCTCCTCACACTTCGCCTTGACTAATTTGCCATCATCTAAGTCAGGATCGGGGATGGATACCTCATTAACTTTCAATTTACGAGACCAAGAGTTGGTTTGTCTAGATTTTTTCCTTTGCTTCTCCAACACTCGTCTTGCGTCGGGGGCCGTCAAATCACCGAAGTCTCCTTCTGCCGCTATTTCGACTTCCCTTTTTCCATGATCCAACGGTCCATGAAGAAGAATTGGTTAGTCATATCCTGGGAGTAGTTATGGTGGGTGCAAGTTTACAAAAGTGTCTTGTAACGCTCCCACGTTTTATGAAATAGCTCTTCCTCCAACTGTTCAAAGGTAGCAATTTGCCTCCGAAGATGCCCCGTTGTTTATGTTGAATACTATTGATTTAAGAACTTCTCTCTTATCATCTCCTAGTCAGTCAACGAACCAGATTCTAGGGATAGTAGCCACGACTTTGCTTTGTCCTTCATGCTATAAGGGAAACAAATCATTTGCACCTCCTCTTTGTTAAGGCCATTAACCACAAATCTGCCCACTTCGTCAACAAAATAGTTCAAGAACGCCAAAGGGTCTTCATGGGCACTTCCGTGGAAAGTCGGGAGTAAATTAAGTTGATGTGGTTTAATCTCCACTTCCCTTGCGGTTGGTCCAAGAACAATAGCTGACCTAAAAGGTACAACCTTCGAACGCGCCAAATCGCGTTGTCTAGGTGCTCTATCTCCCCTCGGTTCTCTAACTCGGTCATTAGCTCTCTCGTAGTGGTCATCATATGCGTTTCTTTCATAATTATTCTCGCGCTCGTATCTCCTTTCAAAATGTTCCTGTTCGTAGCCATGGTTTTGATTTGCCAACCAACCATCTACCCGTCTATGATTGTTAGCATACTCGTTATGCTGATGAAGATCTTCGTTCCTTAATGCCGCGTTCTCGATGTTGCGTTGACAATTGACATTGTTGTTTCTCTCTTCATTTTGTCTTATATTCGCCATGTTGGGTGGATGATCGACTACGTTGTTAAGTTGGCGATTTAGTTCTTCGTTATTTTGTTGGTTAACTCCCTCGTTTCTCCCCGCGTCTCATCTCATATTCTCCACGTTTTGCTGATAATTAGCCCAATAAGCTCGAGTTTGTGGTTGTCCTTGCATAATGATTGGTTCACTACCATACCCATTTTGAATGTGACGTGGAGATGATCTTTGTGGGGAACCACCATTTCGAATTGATTGTGCTCCTAACATGGTGTCGGGAACTTGGTTTTGATCAATGGTAGTAGCAATGGATGAATTAAATGGATTTATGGGGATAGGCCTTGATCGTGCTTATTTTGGACGGTGAATATTATCGAGTAATAGCGCAAGTTTGGGTCTAAGAGATCGCCTCCCCTGCATGCACTCAACAACAACTCAACGCACTAATGGCAAAAATCCAAGCCAGTTGCAAAATAAAAGAAAATAATAACTCAAAAAGAAAATAAAACAAAAGACACCCTTGAATCCTACTCGTTGTCCCCGGCAACAGCGCCAAAATCTTGATTCAAACTTTTATGCACCCCAAATATATATTTTTAAATTAAAACATTCAAGCTTGCTCGCAAGAGTACAAGGAACTTGTAGGGTGGTAAGTTGACCCAAGTCGATTCTCTCGAGGACAACTGTTCGGTTTCTTGGATGCTTTTCTCAATCACAATTAAACATATAACACATACAAATTGGGGTGGGGGGGGGTGAGAATTTTGATTTAATCATTAAAAACTAAAGCAGTATTAAATTTAAAATTAATTAAACTAATTATCTAAAACTATATTACCAACTAAAACTAAGAGCAATAATTAAATTACTTAAACCTAAGAACTAAGAAATAATTGAACTAGCGATAAAACGCAGTAATGACTTAAGCCTAACAGATTCTCGTGAATAACAATAACAAATCTAAGAAACATGAATATAAGCAACTATCGTGAAGCAATTTGATCATATGAATCTAATAACGGGAATTTAAACATAAACTAATTCGCATAAATAAACTTGATGAATCCAAAATCTAATATCCAAGCATAAAGTAAATTGAGAATGAATTATCTAACCCTAGAATTAACTAAGAAATTAAATCTAAGTATTCAACTAGAAATTAACTAAGAGAAAGTTTAGAAAACTTATTGAGACTAATAAAAACGGTAAAAATCTCCAGCGAATCCGGAGTTGGAAAGAAGATCTTGACTTGAAGTGAATCTTGAACGTAAGGAACTTGGATCTTCAATATCGATCTCTAACTACGTAACGGAATGTGTAGATGCATTATTTCTGTACTCTCTAACCCTAGGTAGTCGTGTGTTCTTTTTGAAATCTGAAATATGAAGGGTATTTATAGTTATTGAATGTCTTGGCGCACAAGAAAACCTAAAAATGCATTTTCAGCACGTTGGCATCGACGGGTGAGTCGGTCTACGCAGGCAGTCGATGCTAGTCATGGCTCGGCAGGTGTGGCGCGCAGCGCTGGGCAGCGTCAGCGGTCTGGCTGGTTCGCGTCGGTCGACGCTACATGGGTCGACGCTCACAGAGAGTTGCGTCAGCCCTGTGCGTCGATCAGTGCCGCAATGCGTCGGGCGATGTAGGCGACTCTCGGAAGCCAGCGTCGGCAGTGTGGGCATGCTACTATAACGGTTCCAGATGGAAAACCGTTATAAATAATCGGCAGCATCAAATTCTTGTTACTTCTTCACCAGAAAGCTCGATCTTTGTCTCTCGATCATCATACTTCATCCTTTGCGTGCTGAACTCTTCCGCCTACTTAGATATAAGGTGAAAAACATCAAAATATCACCTAATTGCATCAATCTAGATCAAAAAGTTGTAAAATAAGCTAGAAGTACAAATATACAAAATTAAGCTTAAACTATCCAACTTATACCAAAGATAAATAGAAAAACGAACTAAAATACTAATAAAAATAAGGACAAATATGTGTTAATTAATCCTCAATGATGCAAACAACAGGGGACTCCAGCCCCAAGATAACCGCCAAGTCATAATGCCAAGGAATCCCATCAACCATCCACAACACTTTCAGAACCGTGAAGAAACCCGAGCATACAACGCTCGGGAAAATGATGAGTTTTTGCACAATCAAGTTGGTAATGGCGGGAACCAGCCCCAAAATAACCAAAAAAATAATGAAAATAGGAATTGGGAGCGAGCACTGAATCGTTTCCAAAATAGAAAAGAAGGGCGACAGTACAATGCTTGGCAGAACGACAATGGGCTGAACAATGCATATGAGGATGAGAATAACGAATTTTATGAAGATGTTGATTATTACGAGGAGTACGGAGGTCATGCAAATTTCATAGGGGTACGAGCCCCTCGATATCAGAACGTACGCCGACAAGTCGACCCCGCGTGCCCAACCATAGGACCATACAGCTCAGCCATAGTCTTAGGCCCCGTGACCCGAGACTACAATTTAAGGTCTGATGATGTTAGTCGACTACCTATTTTCTAAGGAATTCCAAATGAAGACCCGCTCGATTTCATTTGAGAATTTCACATAGCGTTATCCGGAATTACAACTCGAGGACTAACTGAAGGGCGGCTTAGAATGAAGTAATTCCCAAGCACTCTGAAGGACAAAGCGAAGCGGTGGCTTATATTATTGTAACCTAACTCCCTAACCAATTGGGATATGATTTACAAAAAATTTGTGGCCAGATTTTACTCGGCCCAAACAACGGCAACGTTGAGGAGAGAAATTTCCAACTTCGAGAAATTACACGGTGAAATGTTTCATGAGGCATGGGAACTTTATAATGAGCTCCTTCTTGCATGCCCACACCATAACAACAATCCCGATATGGTCAATAACTATTTTTATGAAGGTTTGTTGCCGATCTTTAAACAACAAGTAGAAGCAAAAGCCGGAGGTTTTGGAAACTTAACTGCAGACGAAGCATGGGATCTTATTGAGCTAATGAGTGAGAATTCGCGGAAGATGAGCTCCCGCCTCAGAAGGTTAAAGTGAATGAAGTGTCGACTTCACGAGAGGAGGACAATAAAATTGAGAAACTAACTAAGCAAGTCGAGTTGCTGACAAGAATGATGAACGAAACGAGAGGATAAGCCGTCTAAACCTTCAAATGAAACGTGTGGAATTTGTGGAGCATTCGAGCATGGAGCAAACGCATGTCCGGTGACATTTGATGAGGATGGGGATGTAAAGGTCAACGTCGTTCAAAATTTTCAGCAAAACAATAAATCCGGGCATAAATTCACAAAGCCATTTAATCAAAATCAGATGCGGCGTGATCATACAAATTTCAAATGGGGTCCTGAGAGCCCGAGTTATGTGATAATTCCGACACAAACCGACCCACAGTACCTGCCACCTCCCCCACCAAACAAATATCCGAGGAAGGGGCAAGCACCTACCCCAGTTCAACTAGATGATCAGTTATTGGTATGGCAACAGAATCAAGTAGCTGAGACCATGAAGAATCGGGAGGGACTTGCGCAATTAGATGTGAAGGTAGATAACTTTACTGCAACGGTGGGTGCACATACCAAGAGTATGAACAATTAGGAGAGAATGATGGGTCAAATAGCATCCTCTATGGCAAGAACGACAAATGAGAAGAACAAGTTTCCGAGTCAGACAGAGCAAGCCTCAGCTGTTCATGTACTACGAAGTGGGAAGAAGATTGACAATGGTGTCGTCATGCAAGAGGTTGAAAGAGAAGCAAAGTCATCACAAAAAGATGGCACAACCAAACTGGTGGATCAGATCCATAAATCGTCGAATCCTTATATTTCGGGATCCTTTAAGGGGACAATCCCAAACCAAACCCCTTCTAAAACAATAGTTGACGATACCATTCAATCCTCTAAGGCGCCACAAGCACAGAAAAAACTTTCGATTACCGATCGAGTCCCATTTCCAAGTCGCCTACGTCCGGCTAAAGAGAATAAAAAGTTCATGGAACTTTACAATTTGCTGAAGAACTTCAATATTAACCTTCCTCTTTTAGATGTGATCAAGACAATGCCAGCGTATGTGAATTTTTTCAAGGAACTTACTTCTAGTGAGAGACGTTTGGTGACGAATGGGCACGTGGAGCTGACGAAAGAGGTTAGTGCAATTTTCAAGGAACCTTTACCTCCAAAAGAGAAAGATCTAGGGAGTTTTTGTATCGATATTTTACTCGCGAATGGGCAAAGAGCGCGAGGAATGCTTGATCTTTGCGTATGTATAAATTTGGTGCCATATTCTTTACATACATCGGCCCAAATACTCACTCCCCTCGCCCAAAACATTTAAGGTGCCATCCTCTAAAAATAAATGAAATAGAAAATTGACTACTCGACTCAAACAACACTACTCGCCCCATATTAATTACATACATCGACCCAAACTCACTCCCCTCGCCCCAAACATTTAAGGCGTCATCCTCTAAAAATAAATTAAATAGAAAATTAACTACTCGAGTCAATAAACACTACTCGCCCCAAATTAATTGCATACATCGACCCAAATACTCATTCACCTCGCCCAAAACATTTAAGGTGTCATCCTCTGGAAAAAAAAATAGAAAATAAACTAGTCGACTCAAACAACACTACTCGCCCCAAAATAATTATATACATCGACCCAAATACTCACTCCCCTCGCCCCAAACATTTAAGGTGCCATCCTCTAAAAATAAATTAAATAAAAAATTAACTACTCGACTCAAACAACACTACTCGCCCCAAATTAATTGTATACATCGACCGAAATACTCAATCCCCTCGCACCAAACATTTAAGGTGTCATCCACTAAAAATAAATTAAATAGAAAATCAACTACTCGACTCAAACAACACTACTCGCCCAAAAATAATTACATACATCGACCCAGATACTCACTCACCTCGCCCCAAATATTTAAGGTGTCATCCTCTAAAAATAAATTAAATAGAAAATTAACTATCGTATTTATAATGTTTTAGTTTAATTTTAAATTATGTAGTATTTGAATTTTTTATATTAACTTACGATTTTAATATAATTTTTATATTTTATGTAATATTTGAATATGTAATATTTATCATATTATTTGTTTGTTTATTGGTTTCGTCGACATAGATAAATTATATTTTCAACTTTAGTGGTAAACACGACCACATTTAAATTAATCTGTTTGTCCAACTTTAGCTGCAACACTGGCCATGTACAGTAACTATGACCACTACAGTGAGATTAACCACAACAGTGGCATTGACATGTACAACAACACTGGCCATGTATAGTAACTATGACAACTACAGTGAGATTGACCACAACATTGACATGTACAGCAACACTGACCATGTACAGTAACTATGACAACTACAGTGAGATTGACCACAATAGTGGCATTGACATGTACAACACAAGAAAGTCTATTCTCGCTATAAATATGTATTGAAACGCATTTGAAAAGTCATCACTTCATCCAATTCCCACGAAAATATGAGTTTTGGTCTTCAAACCATACTCTACAATGAAAATAAGACCAAGTGGACTCTTCCAATGGACACTTTGCTTATTGAATGTCTCGTGAACCAATACAACACTAAAAACTGGTTCATTGATGACGTAAACAACACTTATGCCATATTGGCTCCGAGATCTGTGGTCATTTCACAACTCTAGGTTAAGATAACTTACAATGAGGTTAGTCAACGTGTCAAACAGCTTAAAAATTGTTATACCTTCTTCAAGAAAATCATTCAAACCCCGGGTGTCACTTGGTATCGTGAATTAAAAGTTGCGCATGCAACCGAGCAACAATGGATGGATTTTTCACGTGTATGTATTCAACTTTGTGTTATCAACAGTCTATTCCTAAATTCATAATTAACAAGTAATTTCTTTATGATTAGGCTGATCCAGAATTATCAGCAGTTTACTGAATGGAACAAGAGCCACTATTCCTAAAAGGGATGGGCACAATATTTATGTAACGACCAAGCTTGATTCCAAAATCATGTATGCCTCAACGACCAATGTTCAATTACTCGCGCGGCGGAGGGACTTCAGAGACAAGGAACAAATGCAACAAGTAGTGGGCTTTTATTGTTATTATTATCGGTGTGAAGAATGTCAGTGTCTTCTACTGTAGGTCGTGCATTTGTTGCTCGAGTGTTATACTTTTATTTTATATTATGGTTGTTATACATTATTATTGTATTTGATTATGAATCTATTATTAACTACTAAAAAGTAAAAAATATAAATTAAATAACACACTAATATTCAAGTAAACTTGAGATATACAGCGAGAAACAAATAACACTACTCGCCCCAGACTATTTCTACAACTCCCCACAAATTATTTAATCATTAATTTATATTTTGGAGGTTTAGATTTCCTCTTTCCTCTTTAGTTTAATTATATATATTCTCCTATCACCTTATATGTATTATGAATATTATATTTAACTTTAAATATAATATTAAAATTTAAAAACACTACAATATTGCGTTTGAATGTCCCATGCATAAATAATATAATAATAACACTACAATAAATATTGTTTCAATCAATAAAGTATATATTAATTGCCACTGTAATAATTGAATACTTGAACTTCACATCTATTACGCCGATATCCATTTTCACCACAATTACCTCACCTTATGGGACGACGTTCATGGTGAGAGGTGCTACTTGGTGGTGGCAATTCTACAGGATTCTTGTAAGTCCAAGTAGCACGATTGTGATCAGTCCCTTTGTACCTAGAACATGTTTGTTTGCGGCGGCGTCTTGTACGCTCACACGCAGATGAATATCTCGTCACTCTAGGACGTCCAACCTGTCTTGGATTTGCCAATGGAAGTACAATATGTTGTGGGACGGAGGTAGGGACAAACTAATCACATGGGTGTGGCACTGGCATCACTATCGGAGAATATAACTTGCGTAGAGTGCTTGATTTGTAATACTCGTGAACATACCCAAAAATAGGTTGGTTCCTCTCACTACAAAAAAAAAAAAAAAAAAAAAAAAAAAAAAAAAAAAAAAAAAAAGAGGATCGTGTTTAAAGAATTTTGGTAAGTAAAAAAAATGTAAAATATTTACTAGAAAAAATATTACCAAATGAATTTCAAGGCATGCGCACACGGGATCAAGTCGTGTTGGAATACAGAACACGTTCAAGTTCGCTGTCATAAATCAATGATGTATGATCGAGACGCATCTTTCACATTAAATTGAGTTGTACTAATCGTAGACACCTGCATACACTGTCCAAAATCCCTTAATTCCAATAACTTTTTTGCAACTACTGGTGATAGTTCGTGGTCAGTCTTCTCTGCTACATCTCGTCTTTGGTTACACCAAACCTGCAGAATATTACATACAACTTCAAGCATAGAACACAACGGTACTTTTCTTGACCAGAGTGATTTGAAATTCAAGTTCTCAGCAGTATTTGACGTCATGAACCCGTAACGATGCGCTGGACATTGAACATGTGCCCACTTTTGGGGCTTCGCACGAACAAGCTTCCACCAGGCTAGTGGGTCTTTCTCTCCTATGCTTTTCATAGACGCGTCGTACACCGACTCTCTATATGTATGTGCTGCTCTCTTGAATAAAAGAACAAATTCAGATCGGTAATGACGCATGTTCATCTGGAGATGGAAAGCACACAAACCATGATGCACTATCAGGGGTACACATCTCTAATTGCATTTTCTATACTTTTGTGAGCATCTGAAACGATCACCAAGTCTTGCGGACACCTAAAAGTATCGTGCAATTGCTTCATAAACCAACACCATGACGCATCGTTCTCTATATCACCAATACCGACAGAAAGTGGAACTATCTGCTCGTTTCCATCTTTAGTTGCAGCAACAAACATTATACCCTTATACTTTCCTTTCAAATGTGTACCATCAATAACAATAACAGGTCTGCAACATTCTTTGAATGCGAAAATAGATGCAGACTATAAAAGTGTACTTAAATGTACCATCGTCACCAGTCTCCAAACTGGTCACAGAGCCAGGATTCCCTTGTCGAAGCATGTAGAGATAAGAAGGCAACATTTCCCAAGACTGTTGGTGATCGCCATATATCATTGCATGACCAAATGATGAGCTTTTAATTCCTTATTATACAAGATATCCATCCCGTGCTCAGTCACTATATCATCTTGAATTTCTTTAGCTCGAAGCAAACGACCTTTCCTGAGTAATCTGGGTGCATAGAGCGTAGCGATAATTCTAGAAGGAAATTGTCTTGGTGCACTTATACCAGTATCAAACCGACAAGTGTGCTTAGGTTCAAATCTTGTCACCTTCCAAATGCCTCCTTCTTTTGAGTATGCGCGTAATAGAAACCCGCAACCTTGATACTTGCATATGGTATAGTACCATTGTGTACAAGATGCCTTCATTCGATAAGCATATTTTTGTGCTGCATTATACACTCCAACCCCAACTTGAAAATCTAATTTATTCTGAAAGGTTACGCCAACATAAAGGTCACGACCAACATTCTCATGATAACCATTCTTCTGCTCAAACTGGATTGGATCGAAATCATTGGTATTAAATGACGCTCTAGGAATTGTCCAAGTACTTGCCCTTGACTCGGCATGGATTTCCCCCTGATTATTAAATAACGGAGGTGGTCTTCGCACTCTTTGCCCAGTATGATACAAAGTTCTATTATCCGAATTATCTTCAATTGCAACATCTGTAGGTATCGAATTACCGCTCTCACTACGATTAATGGTCTCTTCAACGAAGTAGTCATCAGCTTCCCATAGCAGTTCATCATACAATAAACTTTGCAATACCTCAGAATCGAAGTCAATATCATCATCTTCATTTCCCAGTTCATGTTCATCACTCTTTGTGCAATTATCGGCCTCATTTTCACCATCCACTTCATAGTCAACATATTCTGCATCTCCCTCATCTTCATCAGACTCTTCGAGTACTCCGTCGTAGTGAATTTCATGATTTTGGACATTAATGCGAGGATTTCCCACACCAAAAGCTTCATAAGTCGTTTTACTCAAACCCTCGATATCCGACATAGGAGTTGGTAATATATGTGCACATTCAGAAGCATTCCAGGTTTCACTCACTTATTATGTTGAATTGTAGTCTAATGAAAATGGGTTGGCCACTCCCATTATATTGTCGTAGCCAACGGAATTTGACTGCCCACAGTTCCACCCCACGCTTGCGTAGAACTAGAGCTTCCGCCGCCGAAAATTGTGCCGCAATCAAATGCTTGTTGTTTTGATTCTACGGTGACATAAACTTTACGAGTTTGCATCGCAACACGTTCTAGATCACGACTTGACAATATAACAATTTTCTGAACTTCTCCTTCTTCATTCGGCATCAAATAATGAAATGAATACTCAGTTGTTGTCCTACAACCTCTCACTACCGAGTGAATCACATCCAAAAATGCATCACAACTCATATCATGTAATGATACGTAAGAGATCGTCTCTTCCCCAAGCATGTAATCTTTTCTATCCCAATAACTACGATGCACAATAGTTAACTTCACATCCTCCATCTACCGTGATATTTGTTACAAATCAAAATCATCATTAATATATAGTTAATAATAAAGGTATATGTATTTGGGGCGAGAGGTGTAAATATATGGGCTTGGGGGGAGAGGTTAACCGAACATTTTTTTTTTATGTTTGGTTCGAGTAGTACAAAAACGTTTGGGTTGAGTAGTAAATAAGGTTTGAGGCGAGAGGTTATGTTTGTATCGGGTAGTATTTTTTTATGTTTGGATCATTAATATAAATAGGTTTGGGTTGAGTAGTAAATAATATTTGGGGCGAGAGGTCATGTTAGGGTCGAGCAATATTATTTATGTTTGGTTCGAGTAGTATAAAAGCGTTTGGGTCGAGTACTAAATATGATTGGGGTGAGAGTTTATGTTTGGAACGAACAATATTTTTTTATGTTTGGTTTGAGTACAATAAACAAATTTGGGTCGAGTAGTAAACAATGTTTGGGGCGAGTTGTAATGTTAGGATCAACCAATATTTTTCTATGTTTGGTTCGAATAGTATACATAGGTTTGGGTCGAGTAGTAAATAATATTTGGGGCGAGAGGTCATGTTAGGGTCGAGCAATATTTTTTTGATGTTTGTTTCGAGTAGTATAAATAAGTTTGGGTTGAGTAGTTAATAATGTTCGGGGCGAGAGATCATGCTAGGGTTGACCAATACAAATGATATTGCTCGACTTGAATTACATTTCTACCTTCAAAATGCGGATAAATACTGTAGTGTAGCAAATAAACAGAAAAATCATAGAAATTATTGTAAGGCCAAATGGTGATAAATTTCAAATACAAAACTGACAAACTTACATTGTGCATGGAGAACTCTAATCTTAATTCTCGCAACCGAAATTGTCAATTTTTTTAAAAAACTGGATGAGTTAAACATATGAACGATAATAAAACATTTGGGACATTTTATTCTCTTAAATCTTTTCAAACCAAAGTGATGATATTTATCTTTTCTATCAAAAATGGATAAAAATAATATTTTGTTCACTTGTAGGTAAAAAAGAATTTTACATTTTCTGAATGAGTAAAAAAGGCAAAGCCTCTGTATTTAATGCACAAGCACTATTCTACCATGTTTCCTTCATTTGAAATAAATTTAAGAAAAAAATGTGCCAATTCCATGTCATTAGATTATAGGTTGCCAAGAATACCATTTACGTCATAACAATTAGATTTTGACGTGACAAAGTGTGATTTGTCAAATTTTCGCACCCAATAGAGAACCCACTAAACTAACCTTATCGAATTGGCAATTTGCTAGTCAGTTCAATGGGTTTTCTTTTAGATTCTAGCGATTTGACCAGTCGGGTCATGTCATGTCAAAATGTAGCATGGTACAAAGTACTAAAACCAAACAATGGATAGCAAAAATGCTCATTTCGAATTCCTTACAAAGAAGAAGCAGGCAACAATGTTGCATCGAGAGAAAAAATAATGTTGTTAAAGAGAAGAATAATCACAAGAACTCTAATCAAACGTTGTATGTGACAACAATATTACAATATGGATAGCTTTCGATTGTTGTTAGCCATGCAAAGGGAGTAAAGTATATGAGCAAATGTATTCCCGAAGTAAATAAGTTATCTCCAATCTGTTCTACATCAATTCCACACAAGGAGACTCGTCTTTCATTGGAGAAAGGCATACCTAAAATTATGCACATCTTCTCCGACATACTTTACAACTCCTAGTCCAAACATGGTCAAAGCAAACGCATTGTGTTGTTCGTAGGTATTCACAATAGGGCTTCAATTACGATTACGATAACCTTTTATCTCAGTTTGAGATCGCACTAGCACTCGAGGTTTGAACTTAACTCGAGCCGACTGACTATGCACTTCCACTACTATATCAATCAGCTGGTTTCACAAAAAATTGAGATAGAAAAGCGATAAATATACAGTTGCAAGAGTTCAAAGATTTCGTTGTAATAAATGCAGTAATAATAGAATAAGCATACTTACCTCTCGAAAGACTTTTCCCTTCCATGGCCTGTTTCTTCTCATGACAGCTTGAGCAAAGGAAAGGACCATCCCAAGGCCTCGATCTTCTCGTATCATGAATTGAAATACCTTTTCCAGGTTGTATTTCTACTTGACAAACCGCGCATATGAAAAGCTTAAACATATTACAGACTGGGTACTTCGAGTCCAATCTATAGAAAACAACAAACTAATTAAAATCATCAAAATCTTGGCTGTTCTAAAAGGGTGATATAAAAACTCCCCTCGAGAATTAGCCTATTTGCCAAAAACAGAATGAAGTGATCGTTCGAAATTACAAACACCCCTGCTAAAATCCCTGTGATATGTAAAAAAAATTTATTAAAAAAAAAAAAAAAGAATGAGGTTTATGTTATATTAAAAGATAACTGGGCTTTTTTGTAACTAGATTAAACCCAAGGGACAATATTTTTAATTAGCCCTTCGGAAGGCCAAAAAAAATCTCTTCGGTTTTTGACAATATTCAAATAACAAATAGTAAGGAGTTTCAAATACGACACTAACAGACCTGCCCTTTCGGAAGGGCCAAAGAAAAATCTCTTCGGTTTTTGACAATATTCAGATGACAAATGGTTAGGAGTTTCACATACGACACCAACAGACCTTTCTGAAAGTAAAGCTGATCCTTCCTCAAAAAGCTCCTCGACCACATTGGGTTCGCAATATTCTTCCTTTTCGGCATGAGAAGACGATTCTGAAGAACACTTTTTGTGAAAAATAGACTTAAAGACACGTTTTACTTGCTTCTTTGGAGGTGGTTTCGGAGGATCGGGCTTCTTCGCAGGTTGTATATCCACGACTATACATGTTGTATCATCTCGGAGACCTTTCACTTGTACTGCTTCCTGAAAGTACGGAAAAGGGAAAATTGAATAACCATATTATATACAACAAGACCATGTAACGAAATATATATATAAGGTTGTAAAAACAATTATTACTTTGACAATCTGTGAAGCTGCAGCATCTGCTGACATCTCTCTACAGCACTCGAAAGCTGTTTCTGCAGTTAATGCGTCCCAAACACCATCGCTCGAGATTATAAGCCTTCCACCGGTTGATGATAGCTTCAAATGTGACTCAAAATAAAAAAGTTTAGGCTAGAATTGTTTCTTGTTCACAAGCATAAATGGAAGTATATCACCATAAATTTTTTTATTTGTGAAAACGCAACTCAAATGTTTTAAGTGGAATCAAGATCTCGCCAAGAAACATCCATATTTTTACTTTATTGCTACATGCCGTCAATGAATTATGTTGATCAGGCTTTATCTATCTAATTGATAATGCTTGGTGTTGTGAAATTAGAGAATGAGAGTAACTGAAGCATATAACAGAGATTGAAGACTATGTCACCACGAAACAGGTGGATCGCATAAGTTAAGGTGTACTTGCTTGATCTTTCATCCAGCTCTTTTTATTTTTGGAGAGAATAGTGTTAAAAAAATGTTTTAAAAAAAGGGAATGATATTTCATTTTATACCTTTTGTTGTCAAGATTGGAGGAGGGGGGGGGGAATGGTTATAAATAAGAGAAAGAGAAATGTGAGATAATTTGTGATAAGTATATACATACACACACACACACACACACACACACACACACACACATATATATATATATATATATATTTATTTATTTATTTCAAAACATTCGCATTGTTCCACAAATTCAGTTTTCTGCTGAAAGATTAAAAACTTGAAGGGGGAAAATAATCCAATCGAAGCCTAACTTATTTTTTTTAAAAAAATTCATCAAGCAACTGCATGTTGGAGTTAAAAGAAATTGAGTGAAAGTCCTGCAAAAAGTTTATGGACAGTAAAGCACAGCCTTCGTTTTCCATGCTGTTCGCTTGAAAGATCATGTTAGGTAGATCTAATAGTATTTCAGTGATAAACACATTCAGACTTTCATCTATTTACATTGTGCTTTTGGGTAATTTAGTCATGAAAATGTCATGCATCTTCTAAATACTGTCCATCACATCATATAGTTCAAAAGTCCAAAGTTGAAAGCTATACTTTTCCAAATTTTTATCGTCTTCTGAACATTATCAAAGAACAATGGCTCATAAAGTATCAGAAGCAATAATATAGACGGAATGGCTGAAATTAAGCAAGAAGAATTTCATGGACACACACCTTTACTTGCTTTACATAGGGTACTGGAACTATGAACTCTCCAACATCCATATCGCCAATGGATCTTGAAAGACACAATCCACCTGGCCAACATCGCAATGGACCGATCTACAAAAAGACCAAAGTACTTGTAAGAATGGAAAAAAGACCTGAAAGAAAAATTGATCGAGAAATCGAGACACCCAGGGTTAAAGTTTATTGTCTCATGATTGCCAAAACTGATAGAAGAATATTTCACCGCATCCTATATAATTTCATGATACAAAGGCAAAAGTTGACATTTGCACAGGAAAAAAAAATCCGCCCGAAAGATGAAGGGTACCTCAGTGCCAGCTCCCGTATTAAGTCGGCCAACTTCACCACCACTCGCAGTTATTCGTTCCCTCCTGTTTCATTAATAATCAGAGGGTTGAAATTTTATTGTAGAATAACCATTCATATTATCAATCAGGTGAAGAAAGAAAAACAAAAAAAATCGCTTACTCTTCTTCACTGCAGTCGAGTCTATGATCTGCTGACAGATAATATATTGTCCTTTCAGCTGATTCGAGTACACCACGAGAATCACCAACTGACGCAACAGTTAGGACCCATCCTTCAATTATTACAAAAGTAACTGTTGTTCCCGAGATTCGTGCTGATACATCAGAGAGAGATAGGTTGTATGAAAATATCACGCGATGATGACTATGAAAAGAATGACGCAATTTAGATATATAAGCATCAACCAACTGTCAAGTTACGATCTAATAGTAAACTTTTCCTATTTGCAAACTGAAATGTGGAAATAATCAAATTTGTCAAGTATAAATATTCTCACGATAACACACACATTACTAAAGGAGTAATCGAAGCTGGAGACTCTAGCAACTTTAGATGCACATAAAGTCAGTGTTAAGCGAATGACAGGAAAGATCTTCCATTTAAAGAGGAAAAGAACGCCCAAGTCTGTATATTTTTTCAGCAAATATTTTCATCTATATAGGATTGTCTTTGCCGAAAATCTGCAAAACGTGGGCGAAATTAACCATTCACATGTGTGCATCAACAGCTTTAGTGATACAAGATTTTTAGTGTACTAAATCAATATCAAACGTCACTATCCGTAAAGTGTAATCTGGTAAAGTCTTTCGCGATTAAAATGGGAATATCAAATGGAAATCTTTATAGATGTGGATTTATGTAAACAAAATTCCAAAGTTATTATATAAAAAAGTTCCAAAATTGGATTTTGATAATTTCTTTTTGTTTCCTATTCTATATTGACAAACAACCTGCAGCGGAACTAGCTTGGCTATTGATATGTTAAAGAATTTCTCAAATATAGTGAAACTGTACAAGTATAATTCTAAATCACAAGTTTAATGTTTGACAGTAGATATCTAAATAAAGTAAACTTGCATGGTACAGGTTCAACGACAATCATACTCTACTTCCATATCGGTTTCTGTAACTCGGTGAAAATTCAAGTAAATGACTGGTTAAAAAGACAGTAATTATTACGTTACCTCTTTCCTGGAAATCTTTATCGGTTTTCACAAAGCCTGCAACCAAAGCCCTGGGTAGCGCAGAGACCCACTCGTCGCTGTTAAGATCAGATGGAATAGCACTCAACACATTGTTCAACAGATTCTCCTTTGCGTATATAGCAGCTGCAGATCCATTGTGACCATCAAATAACTGAAATATATTCGAAAGAAATAATATAAGGCAAGGTAAGAGTTTAATGGGAAAATATCAACAACCATTATAAGGAAAATAATAAGACCAAAATAAGACATTCTACATCTAATAATATATTGTAGTTTTACAACTACAAAATGACAATTATATTGATGCATTAAATGAAAAAAAAAAGGTATAAATGTCAATATACCGCAAAAACGGAATAAGTGGTGACTCCATCACCTAAGACTCGTTGACATTCGGTCTTGACGAACGTAAAGTCCTCGCCTTTCTTGCTCTGACTGGCCTGGCCGTGCAAAATCTCGGGACTCTCGATCTTCTCATTGGCCGATTCGCGCTTTAACAACACCGATAATGGGACAGTCTGATGGTCACCATTTTTAGACAGCATTGCTCAACCCCAATTATATCCCAACAACACAAATTAACAATTCAACCTTTTTCTTTTTCACGAGATTCGAAATGAAGCCTTACTACAAACCAAAATCCTCCTTTTTCTTGTTATTGTTTGTTCCACTGAATTCAATCAGCACAAATCCAAAGAAATCCTATAAATACAAAAGAAAAAATGAAAGTCCCATAAAACAAATCCGTAAGCCATCATAATCAAGAAAAAACAACAATATGTTCGCATAATCGAAAGCATGTGAAGCGAAAACATAAAGATCCTCTTTAATTATCACGGAATTCGGGAAACCCGACATTAGACAACATCAGAATCATTATACTTCAAAATTAACAAAACAATAACCAATTTCAGCAGAATGTGGAGTTAGAAAGAGTTTTGAAACGACCACAATAAGAGAGAGAGAGAACCTGTCCATTACTCCGATTGCAGTCCTCAATAAACGCAGATCCCGGCGTCGTTTTGTTCCAACGCTGCAGGAAAATCTATTCCTGTGCATTTTAATGTTCCTTTGGACGACAGAGAAAGAGAGAGAGAGAATGTTATTAATGCTGGTTGAAGAAGCTGTCTGGCAATTTCAGATTTCTGAATGTGTGTTAGTTTTTCATGTCATGTGCATTGACAAATGAGAATCGATCGACATACCCATATCCCTATTGTCTGAAAAGCTTTTTTGTTGGGCAACTTAAAGAAAGCTGGACTCTGAGCTGTGAAAAAGGTGGGCCTTTTTTTTTTTTTTCCCTTCTTACTTTCCTCCTCGTGGGCGCGTCAGCACATAAATTAACAGAGTCACAAAGTATGAGTTAACACGAATTCGGATGTAATCTATGTTATCAGAGATAGCAAGTTATTAGGTACATTGTTGAAACTCTGTCACTTGTCTCACCAACTAATAATTTTCCCATGCAATTTATCAGTCGTTTTAGTAATGTCAAACATAGTTGCTTATTAAGATAGATTATATTATATACGATGCGTCACTGAAAATTCATACGTAATATATGAGGATATGTAAGAGGTGTGCGAGTTGGTTTGAAAAGTAGCGACCTAAAGTATGAGAATGAGTTCTCATATAGAGTCGCGATATCTTATGTTTTTATGTGTTGGGCGCTAGCTGTTAAGCTCGGTCATGGGCTTTATAAATATTAAACCCGAATGGGCTCATATGGATAGTCTTATGGGGTCCCGGCGAACTGTATGGAAAGAATTAAAGGTCCAGGCCTATTTTGGGAATTTAATGGGAGATTTATTGTTTATGTATTTTTATGTTATTAATTATTGTGATTAGGGCTCTTGATGTTATTTCTTGCTTTTGATTTAAGTATCGGAGGACCTTTACGGGTCTGACATCCGACCCGTCTGAAGGTGCTGTTTTGCAGGACTGGTGAGGTCGATAGGAGGATTGTTGAAGGATCAGCAGGTCGTTGTGACGTATTTGGAGTCTATTTCAGGTCGCTGATATCAGATTTGAGGTTAGTGCCCTATATTCTTGGTAACCAATTTTTTTGGTTTTATCAAGTGGCGCCGTCTGTGGGAAAGAGGGACATCGAGTTCTTGAGCAAAAGACGTGAGAATACACAATTTTCGTAGGTCTAAAATCTGACTGCGCTGTAATTTTGAAAAATTGTTTTCTAATGTTTCAACCGTTGGATCGCGTTGAAATCTTTACAAAACCTCAAGAACCTTTTGAATTACGTTTTGAACGGTGGAGATTGGATTTTGAGATGCGAGAAAATATATATAAATTTTTGAGTAAAGCAGATTTTATTTTCGGAAAATTCTGCGCAGCGTTTTTCAAAATGCGATTGGGTATAATAAAACCGTTGGATCAAGCCAAAGTTTTGATATATTATTCTAAACATATTGAAGTTCAATTTGAACGGTGGAGATTTGAATATAGGGTCAGGAAAATCCTATAAAGAATTTTAAAAAGAGCTGATCCTGTTTCCCAAAACTGTTTGTCTAGTTTCTTTTAAAAAAGAAAGTTATGCACAACCTAACTGTTGGATGAAGGTGAATTTTGGATATAATATTTACGTGATATAGTGGCTAAATCTTAACGGATTGAGTGCCGGTTTATGGGCTCGAGTAAGGGTTGCGATGCTCGCATCTTACTTATCGATTATTTTTATGATCATACTAACGGAGACCTAATAGAAGCGTCAGCCCATAACCATAAAAACCATCATCGACCTAATGAGAGCGTCGGAATTCAACCATCATCGACCTAATGAGAGCGTCGGAATTTAACCATCATCGACCTAATGAGAGCGTCGGAATTTAACCATCATCGACTTAATGAGAGCGTTGAAATTTAACCATAAAACCCATATTGGATCATAAAGTCTAGATCGCATAAGATTGTCAAGACCGTAATGTCATAGACCTTACCTAGGTCGCGAAGACCTGTACTGGGTCGCGGAGACCTAATGAGATCGCGAAGACCATAATATGT
>BMAC01000126.1:1571061-1645567 GCA_014905375.1 Phtheirospermum japonicum | reverse complement strand
ATGCAAGAATAAGCAACTCTTAGTGTGTTCATAACCATATAGAATCAAATATGTTCCTTCAATTATATTTTGAGCAAACACATAAATTAGCCATCTTACAGCTTCAACAAAAACATTAGTAGCACATTAACCCAAATATATCCAAGCACTCAAACCCATTAAAAGCTCCACGCATAATTATCCTACTAATTATAAATTAAGCCTCATCCAAACTCATAATTAATTGCGTGACACCAAAAGAATCTGAATGTCACACGCATACGATTGGCCCATATAATCAAGCAAACATGCTAAAATATATAAAAGATACGCCCACCAAACCAAATAATAGAAAAACTTATCTTTTCCTTTGAATGCCTCCAGGCCCATTCACCTCATTAACCGACCCACGTTAATATTTATGAGGGACTTTGAATTAGCTCCTCAAATCAACATGGAGGTCTCCCAATTATATTCCGCAGCTATAAGCCTTGTACCTCGCAAAAAATCACCACACTGGATCGATAGAGATATTCCTTCCATATAGATAATATCCGCATCAATAATACCGTAGAAATAATAGACCATTAAAATTTTAGAATCAACTTCCCTGTTTGGGGAGCAAACTGGACAAACGGTCTGATTTCCTAAAATTTCGATTGACCAATAGAAAGTAAGACATAAATAATTACTCTTTCCATTAAAGCATAATGTATCCTGAATATCTCAATAGAATCAATTAAAATAAGGTATACTCATAAACCCATAAGAACCCGTATAGCAAAAATCAAGGTTACGAGAATCATCCCACTCAAATACATCCCCCCGTTAAAATTAATTAGACTAAATAATCATGCTCTCATATCTCCATAAACCTAAAGCACATAAACCCATTTAGCCACCAAACCAACCATCACGATCATTACTCAAGATCGGCATATATGACCCCAATTTGCATACGTTTCGTTTTTAAAGAAAATAAATACTTATCTTAATTTTTGTTGTGTTTGGTTGATACGTGGACCTCATCACCTTAGACTCCGAGCAACAAAATAAATCGACCTTGAATATTTGGACACGCAACCTCATCGCGTTTGTTTGCATTGACCATTCCCGGGTTACATTCCAGGACACATATAGAGTAACCCTTAAAAACTAATATTAATACAAACTAAACAAATATACTTGCACTCAGTCCGTTAGTATGATCAAAAAAATAATCGATAAGTAAGATGCGAGCATCGCAACCCTTACTCGAGCCCATAAACCTGCACTCAGTCCGTTAGTATGATCATAAAAATAATCGATAAGTAAGATGCGAGCATCGCAACCCTTACTCGAGCCCATAAACCTGCACTCAAGGCGATGGTTTTTATGGTTATGGGCTGGTGCTTCTATTAGGTCGGCGATGGTGTTTATGGTTATGGGCTGACGCTTCTATTAGGTCGGCGATGGTGTTTATGTAATGGGGGGAGAAGGAAACCCTGGACCGGGGTGGACTTATGGGTTGATTGATGTTATAGCTCGGTATGCCGAGCTGGGATATTCTAAAATATGGTTTGGTAAGTTAGCAGGGTAATTTGTTTATGTTTTATGTTTGTGCTCTTTTAACTTTCTTTTTATATGTCCTACCTGATTTCGTACCTCAATCAGCTAGAACATGGGGGACTAGCTGATGCGTCACTAAAAATCCATACGTAATATATGAGGATATTTATGAAAAGCGACCTCATTTCTTGGAAGGAGGATTTCTTCTAGGAGGTGGGCGAGCTGGTTTGAAGAGTAGTGATCTGGAGTATGAGGATGAGTTCTCATATAGGGTCGCGACCTCTTATGTTTTTATGTGTTAGGCGCTAGCTGTTAAGCTCGGTGATGGGCTTTATAAATATTAAGCCCGAATGGGATCTGATACGGACCAGAATGTCCATACGTAATATTATTTGATATATGAGGGTATTTGTGGTAAGCGACCTCATTTCCTGAAAAGGGTGTTCTTCTGGGAAGTGAGCGAAATGGATGGTTTATTTGGAGAAGTGGGCGAGTTGATTTGTGGAGTAGCGACCTAGAGTATGAGGATGAGTTCTCATATAGGGTCGCGACCTCTTATGTTTTGTGTTGTGTGCTTGAGCTCGGTTATGGGCTTTATGAATATCAAGCCTATGGGCTTAGTGTGAGTGGTTTATGGGGTCTTGGTGGACTATATGGAAAGAATAATGGATCCAGGCCTATTAAGAAAAGAGATTTATTATTTATGGGAACTTAGCATATAGGAGGAATCCTAATTTTAATACAGTTGTGGTATTTATGGAATTGTGATGGGAGAAGCGAACCCTGACTTGGGGAGGACTTCTCTTGTCTCTATAAAAGGAGGAGCATACCTCTCATTATTTTAAGTTGAGTGTGCTTTTATCTTGCTTTAATCATAGTGTGAGTGTTTTGAGTTGAGTTGTGACTTGATTTTGACTTAAGTATCGGAGGGCCTAGTCCGGGCTCGAAATCCGACCCGTACGAGGCGCTGTTTTGCAGGATCGCTGAGGTCGCTAGGAGAATCGTTGAAGGCTTAGCAGATCGCTGTAACGTGTTCGGAAGCTATTTTAGGTCGTTGATCTCTATTTGAGGTTAGTACTCCATATTCTTGGTAACCAATCGATTTGGATTTATCTAGTGGCGCCGTCTGTGGGAAAGAGGGACATCGAGTCCTTGAGCGAAAGACGTGAGATACACAGTTTTCGTAAGTCTAAAATTTGACTGCGCTATAAATTTGAAAAATCGTTTTCTAATGTTTCAACCGTTGGATCGCGTTAAACTTTTTACAAACCTCAAGGACCTTTTGAATTACGTGTTGAACGGTGGAGATCGGATCTTTAGGTGTGAGGGAATATACATGAATTTTCGAGTGAAGCAGTTTTTATTTTTGGAAAATCCTGCGCAGCATTTTTAAAAATATGATTGTGCATAATAAAACCGTTGGATCAAGCCACAAATCTTATATGTTATTCTAAACATACTGAAGTTTAATCTGAACGGTGTAGATTTGAATATGATTTCGTAAAGATTTTATAACAAATTTTAAACGGAGCTGATCCTATTTCCAAAAACTGTTTGTCTAACTTCTTTTGAAAATTAAGTTATGCATAATTTAATTGTTGGATGAAGTTGAATTTTGGTTATAATATTTACGATATATAGTGGTTAAATATGAATGGTGTTGGAGATCGGGTTTGAAGGTTTGTGGGCGCAAGTAAGGGTTGCGATGCTCGCATCTTACTTGTCGATTATTTTTATGATCATATACTAATGGACTGAGTGCAGGTCTATTTGTTTAGTTTGTATTAATATTGGTTTTTAAGGGTTATTCTATGTGTCGCCTGGAATTTAACCCGGGAATGGTCAATTCAAACAAACGCGATGAGGTCGCGTGTCCAAATATTCAAGGTTGATTTATTTTGTTGCTCGAAACCTGAGGCGAGGAGGTCGCGTATGAATCAAACGCAACAAAATCATCAAAAATCAAGATAAGTATTTATTTTCTTTTAGATGTGTTTAAATGGGGATGGTATCATTTGGTTGATTTATTTGGTTGACATATGGCGGACTTGCTTATTGACTTGATTTACATGGGGATGTATTTATGGTTTATTAGATTTTATGTGATTTATTGGGGATAAACATATGGTTTATTTGATTATATGAGTTGTTAATCATCCATGGAGTTGGATAGATTTGGTTTTGAAATTATTTCACTGTTTTGATAGAATGGATGATGGGATATTAATCATGCGTGGAGAGTGCTAATTAGATTTATTTTATGTGGTTTTATTTGGTGGAGATATGCGTGTGGTTTAACACCGAGTGAGAACTTTGTTTTTATGTTTTTTTTTGAATTCTTGGCTAAGAAGGACTTATTTGATTTTATATGGTTATGATGATATGCTTATGTTTTTAGAGATAAAAAAGATAAGTTTTGACTAAAGATTAAGTGTTTATCAACTTCCAAGGTACTTGAATGAGTAGAATCATGAAAACACACTAAGAACTGCTTATTCTTGCACATTCCCGTATGAAAATATTGCACTGCCACACTCCAGTAAAGTGGTCATAACTCACTGTTGGTTGATCCTTTTTGAGATCCGATTTTTGTGTTGGGAACTAGATTCGTAGGGTTTCCAGTGGTATATAGTTTGTTCTCTAATTCATTACCAATCAAAGAAGTTTAATCTTCAAAGTCGGTATATGTGATGAAAATTCTTGTGTCAGTTTTGGTTTGATGGTGATACGATATTTGTGGTTGTGGGAAAGGAAAACATTTGATTTGCAAAATGTTTGATTAACATGTTATTGGCGCGAGTAAGGTTGCGATATTCGCATGATATTTTCTATGATTATGCTAACGGGTTTGAGTGCATGGCCTGTTTAGTTCGTATTAAGTAAGGATTAATTTGTTGGTTGCCCGGCATGTAACTAGGAGATGAGTAAACCATGGAAAGAGGTCATCAATGTTTAAAGTTATGTACCAGGTAGCGCGTCCAGACATTGACGAAAAGGAGATCGGGGAATTATGCCACCTAAAAAAAAGGTCGCGTAGTTGGATATTCAAGAAGAGGTGAATTTTCCTATGGCACCAATATGTATACGTATCAGGTACGCTTTTTAAAATCTCATGAAAGGGACGGTTCCAATTTTCTGTCCTATTTAATTTTATGTGGTTGAGCATGGGAGAATAATTGATTTGTGCGATTTAATATGGTTAACTTAAAGTGACAAATTTATTTGGGATAATTTAAATGGTTATGGTGTGTGATTTAAATGGTTAAGATCTGGCCACATGTTGAGTTTATGTCGTATTAATTAATGGTTTATGGTTTGGTGGTTTTATGATCTGAGTTACGGATAATACATATAATTAACTCATTACGGTCTCCGCGACCTCCTTACGGTCTCATGCGACCTCATTATGTAGAACAAGGTATGGCTTTATGGTTATGAAAATGCTTAAGCCTCAATGGTCAGAGGTTTTACGGGTTTTATGGCTAAATTCCGACGCTTTCACTAGGTCGATGATGGTTCAATTCCGACGCTCTCATTAGGTCGATGATGGTTCAATTCCGATGCTCTCATTAGGTCGATGATGGTTCAATTCCGGCGCTCTCATTAGATCGATGATGGTTAAATCCCGACGCTTTTATTAGGTCGGTGATGGTTTTTATGGTTGTGGGCTGACGCTTCTATTAGGTCGGCGATGGTTTTTATGGTTGTGGGCTGACGCTTCTATTAGGCCGGCGATGGTTTTTATGGTTATGGACTGACGCTTCTATTAGGTCGGCGATGGTGTTTTTTATTGATGTGGCGGGAGAAGGTAACTCTGGACCGGAGGGCACTTCTCCCGTACAAGAGTTAGTGATGTGAAGTTGTGATGAGAAGTTGTGTTCTTCTGATGAGAAGTTGTATTGTTGTGGCTGGAGAAGGTAACTCTGGATCGGAGGGCACTTCTCCCGCTCAAGAGTTAGTGATGTGAAGTTGTGATGAGAAGTTGTGTTCTTGTGATGAGAAGTTGTATTGTTGTGGAGGGAGGAGGTATCTCTGGACCGGAGGGCACTTCTACCGCTCAAGAGTTAGTGATGTGAAGTTGTGATGAGAAGTTGTGTTCTTGAGATGAGAAGTTGTATTGTTGTGGCGGGAGAAGGTAACTCTAGACCGGAGAGCACTTCTCCCGCACAAGAGTTAGTGATGTGAAGTTGTGATGAGAAGTTGTGTTCTTGTGATGAGAAGTTGTATTGTTGTGGCGGGAGAAGGTAACTCTGGACCGGAGAGCACTTCTCCCGCACAAGAGTTAGTGATGTGAAGTTGTGATGAGAAGTTGTGTTCTTCAGATGGGAAGTTGTATTGTTGTGGCAGGAGAAGGTAACTCTGGACCAGAGGGCACTTCTCCCGCATAGAGTTTGTGTTTTGGAAGTTGGGTAATTTTCGTGATATATATAATAAATGAAGTTGCGCGTGCTATTTTGATTCTCTGTGATTAAGTGGTTGTGATGTTTTACTTGTGGTTGGAAGTGATATGCTTGACTTATGTGTTTTTCTCATGCTCTTTTGTTATTTAGTGGATGGTTGTTCTTATGCGAGCTAATACATTTTGTATGTTGTTTGATGGGATTGTTAATAAGTCATGGTTGATTGTTTTTAGGATGCCGCGATCTCGTAAGACGAAGTGTGATTGGTTGATGCGACCTATAGTATCTTATGGGTTTTATTTCGTACATGGTTTGTGATTTTTACATAAATTTTAAGTGCAGGATTGTGAGTGATTGGGAATTTGTAAGTTATGCATATATCGAATAAAATCGGAAAGTGTTTGCAGGAATTAAAGATTATTTATACAGGCTGCGAGCATGAATACAAGTCTTTCAAACAGTTTCTTCAGAGGAAAGTTGTGTTTTTGTGGCGGGAGAAGGTAACTCCGAACCGGAGGGCACTTCTCCCGCATGGAGTTTGTGTTGTGGAAGTTTGTGTTTTTGTGGCGGGAGAAGGTAACCCTGAACCAGGGTGGACTTCTCTCGGTTATGGTATTTTACCCTTCGGGGCGAATGGTTTTGTATTTTACCTTCTGGACCGGAGGTTGGTTTCATTACCCTTTGGGGCGAGCTGTGAGCATTTTACCCTTCGGGGTGGATTGTGTGTTTTTACCCTGCGGAGCGGTTGTTTTGTTACACGTTGGGGCGGGCTGTGTGCGTTATACCCTTCGGGGTGGATGGCTTTTTTCAATAACACTTGGCGAGTTATTTTCATGGTTTTTATATGGTTAGAAGTTGTGATTGTGTTATTTTATGTGTTTGGAAGAGGTATGTTTGACTTACATATCTTTTTCAAGATATTGTGTTCTGGTATTATGGATGGTTATGTCTGTGCGAGCTAATATATTTTATATGCGAGCTAATTTTAGCTCCATCGGATTATTTGTGATTCGTGGTGTGATTATTTCGAATCTCATGGTCTTATGAGGATAGGAAATATGATTGTGATTGGTTACGAATTCGTGCGACCTATGTGCAAATCAMGTTTATTTGACATTTACTTTTTGTGGATAATCTAGTTGGACTACTTGATTATATTAACTTGGGGGACTACATAGGCGAGCTTTATTGAGTTGATGTGGCCTAGTTGTTTTGTTTTGATTGCATTAATTAAACATGGGGGACTAGGTAGTTTTCAGTCCCATGTTATTGTCATATGGTTACAATTGGATTGTGTACGGTTTAACTGTTTAGATTTGGGAGTCTGAGTGGTTTTCTTGGTCATATGTGGTTTAATATGGATTTTGATTGATATGCCAACTTGTATCAGTTCGGCGATTATTTTTATGGAATGGGCTGACGCCTTTAGGACAGTGATGATTTATGGGTGCAATAGTTTTCTGATCGACCTATTTTAGGTCGATGATATCTTTATGGTTTATGGTTTTATGGGTTTCTGTGCCTTTATGGTTAACGCAATTTTGGGCCTTGATGGGCTATTATGGATTATGGTATGGGGTCTTGGCGAGCTAACGAAATGGTTATGGTTATAAGGTGATGTTTAAGTAATGATTATGGTTTGTGGTATGGAATGTTTGCTTAATCGACCTGTTTTAGGTCGAGTAAATGGCTTATGGTGTTTTGAAAGCATATTATTGTATTTTCTTGTATTATTGAGTCCAAATATGATTTCAGGTCGGCGGATAAAAGTTGTGTGGTTTAGGCCGTCATATATACAGTTTGGGGACTTGGTCTAGGGACTCGTAGGTCGTCTCTTGCGAGGTGATCATTCTATCTTAAAAGAAGCAAGCTCAGCGAGCTGCACTTTTGCAAGTCGCAGGTATACTTGGTAATTTGCAGTGGGATGATTGGTATTATAGCTCGATTTGTCGAGCTGTGTGATTATGAAATATGGTTTGGTAAGGTGGAGTAGTGATTTATTTATGTGCTATACTGTTGTTCTTAGTGGTTGTGCTCTTTTAATTCTGTTTTACATGTCCTACCTGATTTCGTGCCCCAATCAGCTAGAACATGGGGGACTAGCTGATACGGACCAAAATGTCCATACGTAATATTATTTGATATATGAGGGTATTTGTGGTAAGCAACCTCATTTCCTGGAAAGGGTGTTCTTCTGGGAAGTGAGCGAGCTGGATGGTTTATTTGGAGAAGTGGGGTTCGAGTTGATTTGTGTAGTAGCGCCTGGAGTATGAGGATGAGTTCTCATATAGGGTCGCGACCTCTTATGTTTTGTGTCGTGTGCTTGAGCTCGGTTATGGGCTTTATGAATATCAAGCCTATGGGCTTAGTGTGAGTGGTTTATGGGGTCTTGGTGGACTGTATGGAAAGAATAATGGACCCAGGCCTATTACGAAAAGAGATTTATTGTTTATGGGAACTTAGCATATATGAGAAATCCTAATTCTAAGACGGTTGTGGTATTCATGGAATTGTGATGGGAGAAGCGAACCCTGACTTGGGGAGGACTTCTCTTGTCTCTATAAAAGGGAGGAGCATACCTCTCATTATTTTAAGTTGAGTGTGATTTTATCTCGCTTCAATCATAGTGTGAGTATTTTGAGTTGAGTTGTGACTTGATTTTGACTTAAGCACTGGAGGTCCTAGTCCGGGCTCGAGATCCGACCCGTCCGAGGCGCTGTTTTGCAGGATCGCTGAGGTCGCTAGGAGAATCGTTGAAGGCTTAGCAGATCGCTGTAACGTGTTCGGAAGCTGTTTCAGGTCGCTGATCTCTATTTGAGGTTAGTACTCCATATTATTGGTAACCAATCAATTTGGATTTATCAAGTGGCGCCGTCTGTGGGAAAGAGGGACATCGAGTCCTTGTGCGAAAGACGTGAGATACACAGTTTTCGTAAGTCTAAAATCTAACTGCGCTATAAATCTGGAAAAAGAATTTCTAATTTTTCAACTGTTGGATCGCGTTGAAACTTTTACAAAACCTCAAGGACCTTTTGAATTACGTGTTGAACGGTGAAGATCGGGTATTTAGGTGTGAGGGAATATATATGAATTTTCGAGTGAAGCAGTTTCTATTTTCAGAAAATCCTGCACAGCGTTTTTCAAAATATGATGGTGCATAATAAAACCGTTGGATCAAGCCAAACCTTTTATACCTTATTCTAAACATATTGAAGTTTAATCTTAACGGTGGAGATTTGAATATGAGTTCGGAAAATTTTTATAACGAATTTTAAACGGAGCTGATCCTTTTTCTAAAAACTGTTTGTCTAACTTCTTTTGAAAATTAAGTTATGCACAATTTAATTGTTGGATGAAGTTGAATTTTGGGTATAATATTATTAGGCTCATATGGATGGTCTTATGGGGTCCCGACAAACTGTATGGAAAGAATTACAGGCCCAAGCCTATTCTGGTAATTTAATGAGAGATTTATTGTTTATGGGAACTTAGGGAGGAATCCTAATTCTAAGTTAGTCATGGTATTTATGGAATTGTGGTGGGAGGAGTAAACCCTAGCTTGGGGAGGACTTCTCTTGTCTCTATAAAAGGGGTGCATACCTCTCATTATATTTATGTTATTAATTATTGTGATTGGGGCTCTTGAGATTATTTCTTGCTTTTGACTTAAGTATCGAAGGACTTTCACGGGTTTGACATCCGACCCGTCTGAAGGTGCTATTTTGCAGGACGGGTGAGGTCGATAGGAGGATTGTTGAAGGCTCAGCAGGTCGCTGTGACGTATTTGGAGTCTATTTCAGGTCGCTGATTTCAAATTTGAGGTTAGTACCCTATATTCTTGGTAACCAATCTTTTTGGTTTTATCAATATATATATTATAATCATCAACAACATAATCAATTGCCAAAAAAATTTGCAAAATTGCATTTATTCGAAAACCATAATCATCAGTATTTTTTAATGAGTAAACAACCAAGTAGTCAAAATAACTTAGAAATAAAAAGGGAAAATTCTCATATAGTACTAGAACGTATTAACTAATATTGATATAGTTCAATGAATTTTTTTAATCTCCTCTATATATTAATGAAAAATTCTCATATCTTATGTATCTGCTTGTCGCGCTTTGTTAGTTTTGGAAAAAAACTTGGTGCTTTGGTTTCATCCGAACCTAATATTAACCTAATTTAGCATTTTTCCTTTTATTATATTTTACCTAATTTAATACTTTATTAATATTATATTTTGCCTAATTCAATATTTTTCTTTTATTACATTTTACCTACTTTAATATTTTCTTTAACATATTTTGCCCAATTCAATATCTCACTTCTAATATAAAAATATAAATAAGTTATATCTAATTAAAAAAAAAAGTTGAATGAATTTTTATTTACAATAAAAGTTGAAATAATTTATAATTCTAAATATTTATTTAAGAAAAATATGAGTTATATAAAGTTATTACAAAAGGGAAATAAATATAAAATATATAAACTTAATTTTTTTTATCTAATCCTAATATAATAAATTAAAAATAACATTAAAAATATATATGAAAAACTATTGTTACACCAAACAAAAAAACAAAAATAAAGTGAAACAAAAAAATAACATACTACTACTACTACTACTAATAAATTATTATGCCTAGAAAAATAAATATTAAATATATTCTAAGTCTATTTATCTAATTCCAATATAATGCATTGATACACATATTATATATCTATGCGAATAAATTAGTATCTTACGCAGGAAAAAATAGAAAATAAAATAATATTACATATACTACAAGTTAGATGCATGACGTTTTTTTAATACAATTATCAGTGTCTTATAAATTTTAATTTTTTATATCACATATTCACATTAACACGCGGGTGTTGTATACTTTATATTTTTTCAAACTCAATTTTTTACGGGTTTCCCCGTCAAGTTCAGGGTATTTTGATATACTTTACAATTAATTTCGTAACTCAAGGTTAAAAAAAAACTTGAAAATTCTCTATTATGAAAATCAGACTTAGTGTGATTAGAACAAATAATGTTCTTGATATATCACAACTAATTTCGTGAATCACGGTAAAAAATTTATAATAAAATTCTTAATTGTGAAAACCAGTCTTACTTTAATTAGAACAAGTAATATTCTGATTTGTATGTAAGAATTTTTATCTTGAAAACCAAACAAATAGTGTTATGATTTGTATGTACCATTTTCAGTATTATTTTATTGGTATTTTTAATTAATATTACTCTTTTCCAAATCCCGCGTAATATGCGTGTGTCTGCTTCGCATGCTTCGTTTGGCAAATAAAAAGTTCTGGTATTTGGGTTGCTTAGGTTTAATTCGAGTCTAATAGCTACCTAATTTAATATTTTCCTTTTATTGTATCTCACCTAATTTAATATTTTCATTTTATTATATCTTGCCCAATTTAATATTTCTTATTTATTATATTTTGTCTAATTCAATATTTTCCTTTTATTCTCCTAATATAAAAATACAAATAAGTCATATAAAATTAGTAGAAAAGCTCTAAGTTAGTTATTTTAATTAAAATATAAATTAAATAAGATATAATCTTAATTAAAAGATTATTATGAAATTATTAAATAAGTAGTGTTTATAATAAAATTTAATATAATTTTAATTTTGTAATTTTAAATATTCTATATAGGTAAATTAAGATTTATTTGAAATAATCTAAGTATGTAACTAAATATTAGTAATGAATTCAATGTAACATAAAAACATAATATTATATAATAATAATAATAATAATTATTATTATTATTATTATTATTATTATTATTATTATTATTATTATTATTATTATTGTTAAATATTGATTAGACATCGGTACAATGCGACACGAGTTGAGAGTATGTCATCCGTTTAGGTTTTCTAAGTATGTAAGTAATATTATTAACGAATTTAATCTAAACATTAAAATAATAATTAATAAATAGATATTAGACACGGGTTTAGAATGTGGCTTCTTTTAATTTTTATAAGTATGTAAATAAAATTATTAAAGAATTGAATCTAAATATGAAAGTAAAATTTTAATAATTAATATATAAATTAGACATGTATTGAGAATACATTATTTGAATTTTTTATTTTACATAAGAATTTTTAATTATCACAAATATTTTTTATATTTATCTTTTGATAAATCTCGTGTAACACACGGGTATTAAACTAGTTCTCGTGTAAACCAAAAACTTCACATTTAATTAAAAAGTATATTTAAACTATCAAAACTACCCTTACACCTAATATAACCAAACCCTACACCCTCCTCTCCCCTTCCCTCGCCGCTACAACTAAAGATAAGCCATTTGAAATAAGTCATTACGTTCCAGCCATCAATAACTCAAGTCAACGTATTATCCTGGCCCAAGACCACTCGACCCATCTCACTCTGTGTACTGACCTGTCTCATCTGAGCCCGACCCTCACCTTATCCATAACCTCGGATTTCTATAAATCCCCAACCTCTCAGAGTAAATCTTGTCCTGTTCACATAATACTTGAGAGTTAAGACTATGAGATCCATCTTCTCACCCTCCACTTCTCGCTCCCTCCCTCACAACACCGACGATCGGCGACTATCAAGTTGTCATCGAGGCATTACTAACTTCTTTTTCCTGTTTGTACTCTTTTATTCTTAAAGCCGACCTACTAGTCATCGCCAGCAACCATGAAAAAACAAAGTCTTTTCTTCAAATTTTTGACCGCCTCATACCACCACTGTATGATTAATGGTGTGTTCTATTTTATTTTAATTTTCTCTTTTTTTTTTCAAAATAATAAGGATCTCTTCACATCAGAAGGTGTACTGCTTTGGGCTGAAGCTATATTTCCACTTTGGGCCTCCCTTTGGACTGAAGTTATATTTCCACTTGGATATTGCAATTTACATAGTTAAAACATAGTTCAAGTTCTGGGCGAAGTAGTATGGAATTTCTCAAAAGTTTATGCGAAGTAGTGTGTAATTTTCCAAGAATCATGCGAAGTAGTTTGTAATTTTCCAAGAATTATGAGAAGTAGTATGTGATTTTTTAAAAAAAAAAATTGCGAAGTACCCAAAAATTATGCGAAGTAGTTTGTAATTTCTCAAACATTATGTAAAGTAGTTTTACATATAACATAGTTACAACATTATTCAAGTTCTGGGCGAAGTAGTATGTTATTTCTCAAAACTTTTTGCGAAGTAGTTTGTAATTTTCCAAGAATTATGCAAAGTAGTATGTAATTTTTCAAAAAAATTCTGCGAAGTAATGTGTAATTTTCCAAAAATTATGAGAAGTAATTTGTAATTTGTCAAGAATTATGCAAAGTAGTACGTAATATCCCATTCTTATGAATTTTTCGGTTTTGATGAACTCTAGCCTTTATATCAAATTTGATGAAATAGTATGAAATCTGATCACTTTGATGTAGTATGAAATTATAAAATATAGTATGGAATTCTAAAAATATACTCAAATGTTTGTAGTATGAAATTAATATGAATTAGTATGAGTTTTAGTTGGATTATATTTAAAATAAAAAGAAAACTGGAAGAAAAAAGAAAATTGTTGAAGGATAAAGAAGTACTTATATATAGTGGTTGGATTAAATAGGAAGTTAATACTTTCAATAGATTATATGGGATAAAATATTTAACTATATGAGTATATTGGAATTGTCCCTAATAAAAATATGATTCAAAATTTAATTTGTTAGAGGTGGAACAGGTTAACATTATTTTTATACCAGATATGTAATTACTAGATTTATATTAAATCAAGTATTTGTATCGATACAAACATGACTTCTAAATAAATAAATATATTACATTAAATGAGACTATCGAGATGTCACAAGTTTCCAATACTTCATAAATTACTCAGAATCCTATGAAAATCAAGTTTGCAAATAAAAAATGAAAAATATTTAAAAAATAATTAAGAATAATATAAATATGTATTATAAAGTATAAAAGGTATATAATTAACACTAATATATATATATATATATATTTAATACTAGTGCAGTGCCCGCGTGTGTTACACACTGAATTTTTGAGAAATATATATACTTTTTTCAGATTAATTGAAACACTAAAAATGAATTTTATTTAAGCTATCTCAAAAATATTATTACATATTTACACTGTTTTTTATTTAAATCATTCATAGAATTAGAGTTTTTCTTAATTAATTTAATTAAGAGTTCAATAAAAAGGGTAATGAAGTTAGTAATACAAAATGAATAAAATATGTTTTAATTTAAATCACATACTATATTATGACTCGTGTATTAGACTACACGGAGTGTTTAAAAGAAGAATGATTATGATTATAATAAATAATAATAATAAAATCAATATGAAAAGATTGCGCATAATTCGTAACATGACTTGTTCTATCACTTCACAATGAATAATCTTCAAGTGTCTTTACTTGAGTAATACATAATTTGTTGTTAGTGAACGCGATGAGAATACCCAAAGAAAACCGAGTTTGTAAAAATATTGACTGCCCCTTAAGTGACAATTAGGTTTATCTTTCACAAACTTGGCATATCATTTAAGAGATAAGAAGTATAGTCATAACCATGGATTCGGGGTAGGATCAGCAGACACTGACGTTGACGATGGTAGTAAATAAAGCATCAAGAATTACCTTGAACCCAACTTGAAGAGCTTATCTATATATATATAAAAAGGATAGCGTTTTATAAATAGTAGGCTAAAAGTTTTCCACCAAAATGTGTTCCTAAATTGGGTAACACATTTTAAGGAAAGTTTCAATCATTAATTTAATTACTAAATAAATATTTATGGTTATAGATATTATTTAGTTACTTAACAAATAATTGGAAAATTACTTGAGATATGTAAGGATGTTTCCAAAACCATAATTTCCTACATATATATTGTCTCTAAAATACATTGATATAAATATTAAATTAATTAATATCTATGATTTTAATAATTACATTAGATTTTAGGGTAGATATTACATTATATTGTGTTTATTATTTTCATTAGTAGGATAATCCATATTTCATAGTTTTTGTAGTTGATTAATAGAATATATTTACGTATTTTTAAAACTAAAAGAAATACGTTTTATAAATAGTATATACATCATTTCCCCGCCAAAAGTGTGTTTCTAAATTATAAACGTTCTATCTATATTTTGAAACTCGTCCCGTACACTGACCCGAACTGGCATACCAGTTACCAGTTTACTGAGTCAACAGTCGGGTCACCGAGTCAATTACTTACCCGGGCACAAAATAATAAAAATATAAATCTATATTTTTTTTTGTAACTTAAATATAAGTAAATTAAATAACTTTATATACATGTAAATCACATTTAAAAGTCATAAACAAATATTCATATATTTCAAGAACATAAATATATTATCATTCAAACATATCAATTTATATATTGAATTTTAAAATATTATAAAGACGAAGTGAAAAAATCAAGAAATTCAATATATGAATTGATATGTTTAAATGATAATATTTTTATGTTCATGAAACATATGAATGTCTGTTTATGACTTATCAAATTTCCAAATATTATAAAGAGGAAGTGAAGAATAAATGAATAAATAACAAAGTTAATTTTATTAATATGGTTACATAGGCTTAGAGATATATAAGTGAATATAAAAAAACGACAATAAGTTTTCAATTATGTAGAAAAAAGTGAGCTTTTTAAAAAAGAGAATAAAAAAGGAAGAAGAACGCCTGCATAATTTTTACAATATTGAGTACCGATAAAAAAAGTAGTTGCGTATTATTTTTACAACCTTCAGTGCCGATAAAAAAACTTGTCGTGTAATTATTTTGCGTATCACATCGAATTTAAACAAGTTGTTTGGATTGGAAAGGTTACTATAGTTAATGGTCTGAGGATAACAAGAAATTCACTTTCAAATTAATGGTCTATTCGGGCCGCGGGTCAACAATTGATGCCTGGCCAGCCCAAGTAGCCGGGTCTAAATCGGGCTGACTGTGAAACAGTTTATTAACCCGACTCCCATCAGACAGTGCTTCAGTTAGGTCGGGTTTAGGGTCAATCTGTCGGGTTGGGCCGGGCCGGGTATAAAATAGTGATTCTTATGTTTAATTATATTGCGATTATTAAACTTCAGAAACTATTAAATATGAGTTTAAAAATCTTCCTTATTACTGTACTTATTAAACTCCTCAATATATACATTGCAATTTATTTTAAAGAAATATTCATAATTGCTTCATAATATTCACAATAATAATCAAATCAACTGAATTGATTTTTCTTTTGAAACTATTAAACTGTGATTTAAATCTTCCTTATCTATAATATAATGAGAGTAAGAGTAAATCTATTTCTTTACTGTGATGACAAGTAATATTAGAAATGTGTGTTAATCATAAAATTAGCCAAAATTTAAACCAGGTTATTATTATTATTGTAAACAATTTTCATGATTCATATTTCTTATTTAAGATCTACTTGAATGAGATAATTAAAGGAGTTGAGATAACTGGTAGATGATAGTTGATTGTAAATTATTGTTTGGCAATATGTGATTGAAGATTGATTTAGCGATATAAACATTACCGAGTGATATACAACTAATATACATAAAAAGCAAGAAAAATATAAAATAATAATAAATATAGATTTCTAAGAAAATATATAAAAAAAATAAGAAAATAAAACGATACCGAAATAATTATATTGATAAATATGAATTTACTTATGTCTGAAAGTAATACTTATGTAAAACTATAAATTAACATATTGGCATATAAAAATTATAAAGGAAAATAATTAAAAAAAATTATTTAATCAACTATCAACTGATTAGAAAAAACTACAATTTGTAACTTTTTTCGAAATAGACCTTTTTAAGTCTCAACTATCATGAGCTTATTAAAAACTTTTGCCAAACGTATAAATGTATTGATTAAGGGTGAATAAGCAATCAACTTTCTCAAATCGCTTAACCAAGCGGATAAGTAAGGATACCCTAAAGCGAAAGAGGTATCACTTTTCATAGATCTAAATTTATATAGTCTTACGCATTTTGAAGCAATAATTTAAGCGTTAGAGAGGGCTCACCGGAAAACCCTCTGGTCCTCTTTCTAACCTCATTTCTTGGTGCAGGTTCTCGAGCATAAGACGAAGCACAGTGGTTCAAATTCCTTGCTCGATCAAATGACGTCGTATGTGGTAAACTCTGAAGTTAAGGTGTGAGTAGGATGGTGGACCTTGATTGAATCCGACGTAATCTGGCGACGGATCAGAACTACACATCAGCATCAAACATAATTGGTGATGGTTAAGGTTTGGAGGCAACAACGCAGGCAGCCTCGAAAATACGAAAGAGCCAAAACATTTAATTTGCTAGAGCTTCTGTATGTAAACTCATAATCAATATATACTCAAATAATGGCATACACTTCAAATTAAAACTTAATGATGTCGGTGTGTTTTTGTCCTATTGGAATAATGATGAACAATTAGTTATGAGATTTTATACGCCTTCCACACAGAAAGTGAAAATTTGGTAATTTAATACTCACATGAGATTTAAAATTATTTTAAAAACCTAAATATATTTTATGGTATTAAACAAATAAATATTATAAAAAATAAAATATATTAATTCAATCTTTATTTTTAGTAATTTCTTTTTTTTTTTCGCTTTTGGCATAATTTCATATCTATTTGACAATTAAAGCGACAATGTGCTACATTCTAAATTTAAACAAGTAAAATTTATTATTTTCAATAAATTGATTCTTCTTAACCACTCCCTTCAATTCATATTAAATATCATTTTAGAAGTTTGATTTTGTTGAAAATTAATTGTCATTTTAGAACTTTTTTATACTTTCTTCCAAATTGTTCTCTAATTAATTTAGGAAATTAATACTAACTTATGATAGTATATGATAGTAAGATGATTGTGAGGAAAGAGGGTGAGAGATTAGTTAGAAATGTCATTAATTCATTAAGGTGTATTAGTCAATATTTTATATTTTTTATTTTTTTGACATAAATTAAAAAAAACGACAATTAAAAATAAACGAATGGAGTATATTTTAATAAGTTTGTAATTGAAAGGGTTTAAGCATAATTGGATATGAATTCAATAACTCTTCTACTTTCATAATCTTGATGAACGGGTATAATCAGATATTTGAAAATTATGAAGTATGAAAAATCGAGACAGGTACACGATTTGAACTGAATAATATGATATAGTGTCATTCTAGAGGACAAGACTGAATATTATAAATATTATTTAAGAAATATGAATAAATAAATCATATTGCTTCACAAAATTATATTTAATATAAATAAATGAGACTTATATAAAAATACTCAAATTTATAGATTTAGAATTCAGATGTGTGGTGATTTTAACTTCGATTAGTTCAAAGCTCGACTACATGAAAATATATTTAACTATAAAAGTTGTTAGTAAAAACTATAAAAATTGAAAATTTTAGGTAAAATTATTATCGGTAAATATTTACCATCAAAATCTAAAATTGTTAGTAAATACTTACAATATTTTTGTCAGTTAGTTGCAAGTTTGTTACTGACATTACAACATTTGGTCGATATAATTTGAGAAATAATATATTTTAGTCTATCATTATAACATTAAATTGTACAAATATTATCACTTATAACACAAAGTTCACCATAGAGAGCAAATGCATCGCAAGGGTTAAACAACCATAACCTAATCCATTTAGAAAGAAAGAAAAAACACTTTCAAACATGTTCTTCGGTCACTTAAATCGAGAACATAAGCCCTATGTAGTGGACTATCTGATCACTTGAGCTAACCCACTTCATCGACTATGTAACGATTTACCTTTGATCTGTTTGAATGCACACACACACACATATATATGTACACACCTACACACACACACACACACACACACACACACACACATATATATATATATATATATATATATATATATATATATATATATATATTGATTGATTGTTATGTTCATTAATAATTCAATATTATTATTCTCACATTGTACAAACACAAAATCATCACAATTTGTACGTGCATCGCACGGGTTAAGCACTAGTAAACTTTTAAATATCTTATAAGATATTCTAAAAGTGATTATAAGCTAAAAAGTCAAAAACCACTTTTTTAAGTGTTTTGAATATATTCAATGTTTTTATTCTTCAATAACTGAGATTTTTTGGTATAACAAAATAATGTTACTTTACATCCCAAAAACAAAATCATCCATAAATTTAAACAATCTTTTAACATTGTAAGATACATCATATATAGTTAGGATGCGAGCTATAAAAGAACAATTTCCGATAAATTTTTACTTTTTTTTAACTAAATTGTGGCAAAATTCAAAATTATTGGTCTGCAAACACTACAAAAACAAAAGTGTTTTATCGTGGGGAACACCTAGGGAAATATTGCCCTCGAAAATTTTGAGGGCATTACCGAGGGTAATTTTTACCGAGAACATTACCGAGGGCTATTACCTTCGGTACTACTCCCTTCGGTAAATCCTTCGAAAACACGGCGCTAATGTTTGCGGCCATAATTATCGAAGGCTTTCCAAGGGTATCATTACCGAAGGAATTTACCCCTCGAAAATACTATATATACCCTCGTAAATTACCGAAGGGAACAATTTTCCCACAAAGATTACCGAAGGAAAATTATTTCCTTCGGGAATTTCCAAGGGAAACTTCTCCCCTCGGTTTGTTTGAAATTAAAAGAAATTGAAAAAAATAAAAAATATATATATAATATCGTAAAAACAAACCATATCCTATCATTTTAGGCACGCGCCCTTGAAAGTATTAATATTATTTTAATATTAACATACTGTTGGTTAAAAATAATAAAAAATAAGATTGTAGTCACCATGCGGTATTTGCAGTCTTTCTTGATAGCAGCTGTAAAGCTTTTATTCTTCATTTCTTCATCTTCACTCTTACTTTGCAACTGTAAATTTGGTGAAAAGGGCTCTCTCAAAATTCCCTCTTTTCCATAAATTGCAACGTGGAAAGTTGATTTGCCGAATAACTTGAAAACAAGAAAATCCATATCGCATAGCTTGTTATCATTGAAAAACTTGTGCCAATTATCAGCGAAGCATAAATGGTCATGGCTTAATCTTGACCTTCTAACATTTTCCATATTTATCATCACTAATCAAAAGGGCTTCTTGAGGCATAATCTTGACATATTTCTTCACAAACCAAGTCGATATATATCATCTGCAAAATTATTAGATAATACGCCTTTTCAATTGGAAACGCAAATCAAAGAAGCGTCGTGATTTTGAAGGTGCCACGAGGTGCGTTTTGTTGTCATAGAACCACGAGAATCGAGTATTAATCGGTAAATATCCCTTTTCTAAGTTTTTTAATTTTTATTTTAATTTTAAAAAACCTAGGGGAACCTATTCCCCTCGAAAAAACCCGCGGGGAACTATTTCCCCTCGGAAAATTATTGAAGGGAAATAGACTCCCCTCAGTAATTCTGTGGGTAGTCACCTCCCCTCTATTTTTTAAAATTAAAAAGAAATCGAAATAAATAGGAAAAGCGTGAAATAAGCCATATCCTATCAATTTAGACACGCGGGGTATTTTTGACCCGGTTTCAATAGATAATATCACCGAGCATGTACATATTTACACGTGTCGTAACAACAACCAAGATACGATCGATCGATCAACTTGTTTGGTTGGAAACACAAAGAAAAGAAGCGTCGTGATTTTGTAACTGTTCCACGAGGTGTGTTTCGTTGTTATAGAACCATGAGAATCGGGTATTGATTGGTAAATACGCCTTTTCTATTTTTATGATTATTATTTGATTTTAAATAAAAAATCGAAGAAAATAGAAAAAGATATAAAAAGTATAAAAACAAACCATATCCTATCAATTTAGGCACATGAGATGTTTTTGACCTAGTTTCAATAGAAAAATATCACCGAGCATGTGCGTATTTACACGTGTCGTGTAATTCGACCAACAACGAAGATACGATCGATCGATCAACTTGTTTGTTTGTAAACGCGAAGTGAAGAAGCGTCATGAGATTTTGAAGTTGGCACGAGGTGCGTCTCGTTATCATAGAACCACGAGAACCGAGTCTGATCAGTAAATATGACTTTTCTATTATTACTTTTATTTTCTTCAATTTCTTTAATTTTAAAAAATCGAGGGGAACCTATTCACCTCGGCAATTTCGAGGGGAGTTACTTCCCCTCAGTTTTTTAAAATTAAAAAATAGTTGGAGAAAATCGCGCAAAAATAAACCATATCCTATCAATTTAGGCACATGGGGTGTTTTTGACCCGATTTCAATAGAAAATATCACCGAGCATGTGCGTATTTACCTCTGTTCTAAAAATCGCGCTAGGCGCCACCAAATCACCTACGATTTTTGAAAATCGACCAAAGAAATAGTCGGGCGCCCCAGGCACCGCCTAGGCGCCCAAATCGGCGCCTATGCTCCAGGAAAGTTTTTTTTTTTTTAAATTTTCTGGCCTAAAACGACGTCATTTTTGGGTCTATTTTTTGATTATTTTGATTTTGTAATGTATGCTATGGTATTGTTATTTGACTAATGAACTTATGCATCTATGTTGTTTGGGACTTTGAATTGAACAATAGTTTTAAACTTGTAAATTGTACTTGTGATCATTACTTTTAGTTTTGAATTGTCATAGATTTTACTGTGTAGCAAGTAGTATGTTGAACTATTAAATGGTTGGATGTAATGTTGTAAATTAGGGTACTCATTCTTAAGTTCTAGGACCCATTTAGGCGCCCTAGGCGCTAGGCACTGGCCTGGCGCCTAGCAGCCGCCTAACGATTTTTAGAACACTGGTATATACACGTGTTGTCTAATTCAACCAACAACAAAGATACAATAGATCAATCAACTTTTTTAGTTGGAAACGCAAAGCGAATATGCGTCATGACTTTGTAACAGTGCCATGAGGTGCATTTCATTGTCATTGAACCACGAGAATTGAGTATTGATCGGTAAATATGACTTTTCTATTTTTTAGATTTTTTTCAATTTTTTTTTTAATTTTAAAAAACCAAGGGGAACCAATTCCCCTCAAAAAAAAATGAGGAGAACTATTCCCCCTCAGGAAATTACCAAAGGGAAATAGATTCCCTTCGGCAATTCTGAGGGGAGTTACTTCCCCTCGGTTTTTTAAAATTAAAAAATCGAAAAAAATAGACAATGAGTAAAAATAAACCATATCTTATCAATTTAGGCATGTGGGGTGTTTTTGACCCATTTTCAATAGAAAAGTACTACCGAGCATGTGTGTATTTACATGTGTCATGTAATTTGACTAACAACCAAGATACGATCGATCGATCAACTTGTTTAGCTGGAAACATGAAGCGCAGAAGCATCGTGATTTGTAATGGTGCCATGAGGTGCGTTTAATTATCATAGAACCACGAGAATAGTGTATTGATCTGTAAATACAATTTTTCTATTTTTTTCAATTCTTTTTTAATTTTAAAAAAACGAGGGGAACCTATTCCCCTCGAAAAAAGACCGAGGGGACTATTTCCACTTGGAATTTCTGACGGATTTCCGAGGGGCACGGTGCCCTTGATCCCAAGCCCTATATAGCAGCGGGCTCACCCTCGCTGCCTCACTCTGGTTTTACGCAGCAAAATAAACAACAACAAAAAAAAAAACAGAAAGGAGAAAGAGAAGCCGCCGTCGCTTTGCCACCTCCACCGCCGTCACAGCCGCCGCACCCACCACCACTAGCGCCTTCTCCAGCCTCCACCACCCTCCACGTCCGATATCCAACCTCAGCCCAACCTCCACCACTGCCTACCACTGATCGCCGCCAGATTCAACGAGGTAAGTGAAGTTTGGTCCTTTTTGTTAGTTTTTAGCTTTTATTATTATTTTTATATATATTTTGTGTATTTGTTGTTGAATTATTATATAATAAGTAGATAATTAGTGTTCAAGGTTAGGGTTTAGTGTTTATTTAGGGATTAGGGTTTGAAATTTAGGATTAATTAGGAATTAATTCCCTAATTATAATTCAATTAGGGGTTAATTACATAATTATTCTTTAATTAGGGTTTAATTTAGGAATATTTATATAATTAGGGTTTAATTTAGGAATAATTATATAATTAGGGTTTAATATAGGAATAATTATATAATTAGGGACTAATTTAAGAATAATTATATAATTATGGATTAATTTAGGGATAATTATATAATTAGATTTTAGTTTAGGGATAATTATATAATTAGGATTTTTAATTTAATTAGGGTTAGATTATGCAATTAGGGTTCGTTAGTGTTCATTAAGGTTTGGTTATGCAATTAGGGTTCACTAGTGTTTATTATGCAATTATCTTTTAAAGTGTATGCGATCATGGTTTTTAAATGCCATGGTGATTGGTACGTTAATTTAATGTATATTATGGTTTGTTGTTATGGTTTAATTGTGATTGATTTATGTTGGGATTTGTTGGGAAGATGTCAGTGATGACGTGGTGTACGGTGCCGACCGAGAGGTTTCGTCCCTCCAATAACGGTTTTCAAAATTATTTTGAAAATGATGGTGGTTTTAAAATATTTTAAATTGTTGGTGATGGTTGTTTTGAAATACTGTGGTGATCGGTACGTGGCTGTTGTGTTTAACATATATGTTATTTTGTAGATATTATTTATATGATGTGATTTATTGGTTGATATATACGTCTATGATGACGTGGCTTACGGCGCAGGCCGGGGAGGTTCCCCTTCAACAATGAGGTTTAAAATAATTTCGATCCACAATATAATCTTTCTATCTACACTCAAACAATATACCTTAGACTCGTTTAGGATTTAGTATCGAATAAAGAACTTGATACTAAATCTCGAATTGTCCACTTATTTGGACAGTTTGAGAGCGTGATTGTAATATGTCTTATCTTATCTATATGTTTTTTTTGTTGATTATAAAATTTTTGGTTCAGTAGCTCTCTTTTTCTCTGGGGTGCACTGCAATATATGTGTACTTAGAGAACTAAAGGAAGATGCTGCCAAAATTTTTAGTCAACAATAATAATTCATATACTAAGACGTTGTGTTACTGGAAAATCATGTTTTCGAATGGGATAGGTCCCTTACCAAAAATTCAATCATTTTCTATCCACCCTCATGCTGCCTATTTTTCAATAAATTAATATAACAATTATATAATGATAGGATGAAGTCCTATCGTACTTGGATGTACAAACGAGTCGTCAATGACTTTTTATCCTCACAATTCATGGATAGAGTCGAGAGCTTTATTGAATTTGCTCAAGCACATTCCACCCATAAGGATGGAGAGAGGCTAAGTGTCCTTGTAATCATAGTAGATGTAGGAATAATAGGTTTCTAGACATCAATGAGATTAAGTACCACTTGTTTAGACACGGATTTGAGCCGAATTACTATATATGGATTTACCACGGAGAAAGTCGGCCCGCCACCTCTAGACGTCATGGACCGTCGTACATCGCTTTTGAAGAACCATCAAACACGTACATTAATATGGTTCAATAGGCAGGTGGTACTGATTTGACATGGTTGCCGATATGGAAGAGTCGTCGAACCCTATGGCTCAGAAATCTCACGACATGTTGAACGCTGGAAATCAGCCATTGTATCCGGGGTGCGAGGGACATACTCAGTTATCATTAGTTTCCCATTTCATGAATCTGAAGTCAGAGAATCACATGTCTCAGAAATGTAATGATCAATTGATTCAATTAATCAAAGAGATTGTACCGAAAGAAAATCTCGTACCCGATAACTTCTACAGCAGTAAGAAGTTACTAAGGGGTATGGTCGATGTTGATGGGTGGTATCGTCCCGAAGACCACAAGGAAAAAACCGAGCTGAACCGATTCAGATAACCTAAAAAATCAACCCAACCAAGCTGAGCTGCATCGTCGACTGACGATCGATTAGCGACGCCGAGTAGGAACGATCGAGCTGTTGAGAGTTCCCGTGCCAGCTGCCGAGTCCTGTCAAGTATCCCCGCCGAGTGGGATCTGCCAAGTAGAAATGGCCGGATTGCCAAGCTCGGCCATGTCATCGACCCCCCCATCGATTGACACCGAGCTCTGACATTGAATGCTGCGTCACTGACAGTCTCGACTGCCGTGTCTCTGATGGCCTCGACTTCCGTATCACTGACGACCATGGCTGCCACGTAGATGACAGCCTCGACTGTCGCGTTGAACTACTATTGACCAGCAGAGCCACCGAGCTGAGCCACACCGTCGGCCGACCAGCATCGAGCGATGCATAATAACGACACCGAGCCCTGCCGAGCAGGGGCTGCTGAGCTGCCAAGAGCTCCCGCGCAGGCTGCTGAGTCCTGCCGAGCACCCCCACCGATTAGGGGATGCCGAGCTGACGAGAGATCCTGCGCAAGCTGCCGAGTCCTACCGAGCATCCCCGCTTCACAAGAGCTGCCGAGCTGCTGAGAGACCCTGCGCAGGCCGCTAAGCCCTGTCGAGCATCCCCGCCGAGCAGGAGCTGCACCAAGGTGGAGGGCATCGCCGACCGGTCTCCATCGATCGATCTGAAGGACTCCCGCACATGACTTGTACTTTTTTGTTACATTTTTGTGTTGAATTTGCATGTGTTTTGCTTGTATTTGCGGGTATTAGGAGTCGTTTTGGCCTATTTTGTTAGTTTTAGGTTTTTGTAGCCTTTGTGCGGTTTTTAGTAGTTTTTCGTATATTTTTACTCTTTTTCGTACTTTAGGCCGTAGGATGACCAAGCGGAGCCCTCGCACCTTTGGAAGCGTTCCACTCGACTCGAATTTGACGGACAAGCAAGGATACATAGTGCGAACGAGGAGCGATAGCCGGTGGACGTTTAGAGCAGAAAACGAGAAAACCGAGCCGGGAGCAGCCATGCCAGTCGATCGACTGGCATGCAGTCAATCGACTGCTAGTCCAGTCAATCGATTGACACAGCCCAGATCGACTGCTCGGCAGTAGGCTGGGCCGTTGACACAATGCAGTTGATCAACTGACTTTTAGTTGATCGACAGGCACTCGATCGACTGGTAGTCAGCCCGATAGACTACTTCGCAGGAAATTTTGGGATTTTTGGCCATTTTGACGTTCTTACTCCTGCAGCCTCTATATAAACCCCCTTCTCTTTTCTCACCAATCTAATCCTTTCCTTGGTGGTTTTGGACTTGTTCCATCTCCTCCAAGCCTTTACCATCTCTTGCATTTTAAAACCCTAGGTAATAATCCTTAGTTTAGTTTAGTTTAGTTTAGTTAGTTAGTTGTTCTTAGCAAGTGTTGGAGAAGGTGGCATCTCTTCCATTTGTGATTTTATTGTGTTGAAGTTTGATTTATCTTTGAAGATTGTAATCTAGAATTGAAGCTTTTGTTGGAATGCAAAAATTGGTAGTAATCATTCCCTTTATGTTATGTGTTATTATTGTGTTGTTGTGATTTCTCCTGTGTTTATTATTAGGTTTTAGTTTGTTTGTTGTTCATTGCATTTTAAATCCTCCTTTTAATTTCCCAGCTTGTTGATCTTTGTTTCTTGCAAAACTCCATGGATGCTTTCATCTTGAATCTTTTTACCTCTTTTAGTTAGACAAACATTTGGGTATTTAAAAGAACTATGAAGCTTTCCTCTCTAGTCAATTTGTCTTGTTCATATTAATTGCTCTTTGACTTCTCTTCAAATTTAAATGCTTGTTTTTCCCTCCATGTTCTCTTTCAATTTACAAGCTTTATTAGGTTTAGTAGTTTTTAATTTATTTAAGGATTTTACTTAGTGTTTAATTTATGTCATTAAAATTAGTTAATTTCAAGCAAGCTTTAATTTCCATTTTCATTGCTTAGTTAGTAATTTCCAAGTCTTCTTTTCAATTTAAGCATTAGTATTAGAAACTCAACCCAAACAAATGACTTAATGATTTCCTAGTGTAGATTAGTTTAATTGAGCTTAACAAGAGATTAAGTAAAAACAACGACCGCCGATAATATCTATCCTCGAGAGACATGACTCGGGAAAATTTACCGCTCTACAATTGACTCCATACTATTGTAGAGACGATTTATTAGAGTGCTAAGGAATCTTCGATCAAATACCTCCAAACCTTGCCGAGCTGAATAACATCGTCGGCCGATCTCCATCGATTGATGCCGAGCCAAGTCGAGCACCTCCGTCGAGCAAGATTAGCCGAGCTGCTGAGCGCCGTTGGCCGGTCTCTGTCGATCGATGTCGAGCATCGACGCTGAGAACTCCAGCGCAGGCTACCGAGCCCAGCCGAGCACCCCCACCGAGAAGGATCAGCCGAGCTATCGAGCTAGGAAGTGCCATCGTCCAGTCCCATCGGCCGACACCAAGCATCAACGTTGAGAGCTCCTGCGCAGGCTGCCGAGCACTACCGAGCACCCATACTGAGCAGGATCAGTCGAGCTGCCGAGCTGGGCAGTGCCGTCGGCCAATCCCCGTCAGCTGACACCAAGCGTCGATGCCAAGAAAAAGTGTCGAGCAGGATGCACTCCCCCTACGCGTGCACAGCATGCTCGGTTCACGTCCGGTAAAATGTCGAGCTGAAGTACTGGACCGATGTTCCAGGACTCGGTTGGTGAGTAAAAAAGCTGAGGACAACACTAAGTCGGTGGAAAATAGCTGAGGTCGGCACTGAGGCGACAGTAATGCGAACAGGAGATTTGGTGAACCAATAGGAAAGAGACAGGTGTCCAATTAAGGTATCAATAGAAAACTTTAAATAGTCTCTCCAAGAGAGATAAAAGGATCCCCAATTTTCTAGAGAGAGAAATACATAGAGAGTTTATAGAGATAAAGGCTTGTATCAAGAATCAAGCACCTATGTAAGGATCCGGCTAAGGCTGACCCGATCTGATTTTTAGAAATAAAAATTAAGCACTTTTTCCCACTCATTTTCTGCTGGTTTGTTGCTGATTTTCTTGTTATTTTTTGTGTTAAAATTGCTTAGGTTACTCTTAGTCTAAATAAAATGGCGCTGGAGGAAGGTTTCTTGTGATCTGTAGTCCCACTCGCTCATTCAGCCCTTCCTTTTTTACTTTTCTATTTTCTGTCCAATTTTTGCTTTTTCGCGAAGAGCTAATTTTCAGCTCATCACCACAGCTAAGGTTTGTTTAAGATTTATTTAAGAGCAGTATTTGTTAGATCTGTTCGTCATCATGAGCCCTTCAGAAAGATCAAGAAGAAATCTTGGAAAGGAGAATTAAGAAAAGACTGTTCAATCGGGTTCGAATGAGCTCGACCCAGAGCAGGTGCGATCGTTCATGCAGCACCCCACCATTGCTAGAGAATTTGAAGAAATGATAAGGCAGCGAAATCAATCTTGACACCGGAAGTTCTGGTCGGCAATCTAAAGAACACCGACCTTCTGAAAGAACAGTAGAATCGGACCCTGCAAGAAACGTTGCTAGGAAGAATGGAAAGAGGAGGTTGGATGAGGAGGCCGAGCTGAATGCTAAGAGCAGGCTCGAAATACCGCCCATCGCACGGTGCCTTACATTCTCTTTCCCCTAGAACGTCTTTGCTCGGCTTGGAAAGCCAGCCAGCAAAGCACAGGAGCACCCCCCCCCCCCCCCCCCGCGAGGTTGACCAACAGCAAAAGTATTGTCATGAGCATCCCCCCACGGAAGCCCAACGACGAATCTGCCGAGCTGAAATACCTGAAGTAGCTAATTACCGAGCTGGAAGCCAAGCAAACCGCCCCCAGTCCAACACACCTATCCGATCCCGCGATCAACAATAATCATCTCGGCATGCGATGAGGAGTCACCTTTGTCTGTCCAGACCCTCTCAGAACCACTAGAGGGGAAGCTGAAAATCCCTCCAATCGCTTTGTACAAAGGAAGCAGCGACCCCGACTCACACCTGAGCCATTACTAGATCTACATGGACATGCTCGCCGCATTTGACACATACCATTGCCGAATGTTCACCACGACTCTTCATGAATCCCCTCTAAGATGGTATCGGTCACTACCGCGACATCCGATCTGGTTCTGGCTACAGCCGAGGTCCTCATTTCGAGGGCATTTCATAGTCTAAGACCACGATTGCACCGAAGAGAGCTATTTCCACTATTGTGCATCAACCGAACGAGTCACTGAAGAGCTACATAGCTCGGCTCACGAAATAGGTCTCACACTTGCGGTGATGAAGCCTTGCTCATTTTATCTCAAAACAGATTGTCCAATAATTCATTTTTCATGTCGATAAAAAACCAACAAGATCCCCAGACCTTCCAAGAATTCCTAGCCCTGTCCGCATCCCAAATTACAGCCAAACATAACATGTCCGCCCCGGTCATATCTTTCCCGCAACACCACAAGTCAGCTCGGAAGGTCGACAAAAATCCAAGCTCTCAAGCAACTGCGACCAAGAAACTTCTGCAAGACAAACACACCGACATCCTAGATGAGTACAACGAGGTTTACTCGCTAGATGCCGCCACGGTTTTTGAACAAATCAAGGACATGGACATTCTACCTCCAGCCAAACCAATCAAGAAAGACCTTTCCCTGCTCGACAAGAAGAGGTTCTGCAGGTATTACATGTCAATTGGGCACAACACAAAAGAGTGCCACGACTTGGTCCGTGCTCTAATCAAGGTGTGTGATGACCGGAACTTGCTACCATTCTCAAAAAATTATGAAGGCCCACAGGAGTGGAGAGGCAACAATCAGCTCCCTCCCCCCCCCCCCCCCCCCAGCGGTGGGAGAGCCTATAGAAATCCTAAAATTCATCAATGCGAGTAGAGCAGAAGAAAAGATCTCAAATCGGAAGAGATATTTTCATCAGGTAGGCAAGAAATTCAATCTAGAGAACTAAAGTCATGAGGTCAGACATATTCCATTTCGATGACCAGCCAGAAGAGGACAAGTACGTGTCGTCCTTCACATTCTACGAGGATGACGCCGCACCCCTTGACCACCCACATTTGGACGCACTGGTTATCACGGTGCCCATCTTAGGAATCTAAAAACATAGAGTCTTGGTCGACTCGGGAGCTTACGCCAGCCTGATCTACTTGCCGACCTTCAGAAAGATGAGAGTGCCAAGGGAGTACATCAAGCCGTGCGATGACTTAATCAAAGGAATCCGTGTTGAATGCGTTCAAGCTCTATTTCAAGTCAGCTTGTCAGTAGGAGAAGAGGACAATAATCACCACCTTCAAAGTAATCGACGTGCCCAGTGACTACAACGCTTTGATTGGTAGGCCGACACTCTATGACCTCTAAGGTGCAATGTCTGTCTACCATTACTCAATCAAATTCCCAAGCATAGGAGAATGTGAGCACCAAGGAGACCAAGTAGCAGCTCGAGAGTGCAGCTGGTCTATTAGGCAAAGACAGAGAAACATGGTTGAGCAGATGAAATAAGATGAAGAGATGGTTGAGGATCTTAAAGGTGATGAGCCCAACGAAATTTCTGAGAAAATGACAAACGCCCCAACAAAAGAGATGATGTATACAAACCACGACAGCGGAGACAAGGATGTGCCGAGCTCAGAAAAAATGGCCAAGCTAACCAAAAGAGAGATGGAGAGAGAGCTAAGCTTCGATCACGATGCGAAAAAAATATGTCGAACCCTACCAAGACGTACAGAGCAAAGAATAAGAAATAGAGAAAGAGCTAAGCTCTGAGCAGTGCCGCCGAATAGAAGATGTCGAGCTCAAAAAATCCAAACAGAACAAAGATGAATAAGAGATACGCACTGATAAATCCAAGCTCGAGCAGACTGAACAGGAAACTTCCGACCTGAGTAGGGATCGAGGTCGACGGCCATGAAAGAACTAATGAGGTAGCCAGAAGACAGTGACCGCCGAGCAGAAAATGCCGAGTTGAAGGTCAGTGAGGATGAGATCGACCCACGAAAGACGAGTTTGAAAAGAAAGGCCACACACGCTGAGCTGGTCGAAGACGTGGACTATGTCTTGGTTGATGAGCTCGACCCAAGCAAGTAGCTCCGAGTCGGCCACGATCACCAGGAACCTATCCGACCCGAGATGATAAACTTTTTGAAGATAAAACAGGATGTCTTTGCTTGGACGCATGCCGACATGCAGGGAATTGACCCTGAACAAGCTTGTCATCGGCTCAACATCGACAAGAATGTCAGATTAGTCATCCAAGAAAGAAGAAAGCTCAGCCCGGATCGATATGAGGCATTGGAGATAGAAGTGGTAAAGATGATGGACAATAAGTTCATCCGAGAGGTTAGGTACCCAGTCTGGGTATCCAATCATGTGCTCGTAAAAAAGAAGACCGGCCAATGGTGGTTGTACATTGACTTCTCGGACCTGAACAAAGCATGCCCTAAGGACATCTATCCACACCCACATATCGATTACATGGTTGACACCACTGCAGGGCACGAGCTGATGAGCTTCATGGACGCATACTCTGGGTACAACCAGGTCCTAATGTACCCAGGTGATCAAGAGCACACATCTTTTTACTTGGCAAGAGGACTTTATTTCTACACCATGATGCCGTTTGGCCTAAAGAACGCTGGACCCACCTACCAGCGCCTTGTGAAGAAGATGTTTGCTAGTCTGATAGGAATGTAAATGGAAGTTTGTGTAGATGACATGCTTGTTAAGTCGTTGTACTCATATGACCACATTGATGAGCTTAATAAAATGTTCTCAATTTTACGTGTTTACCGCATGATGTTGAACCCAAAAAAATTCTCTTTTTGAGTTGGTTCTGGGAAATTTTTAGGTTATATGGTAAGCCAGAGAGGCATCGAATACAGTCCAGATAAAATCCAGTCCATAACCAAGTTGCAACCTCCCCGGAGTATAAAACAAGTTCAAAGCCTAACTGGCAAAATGGCTGCCCTGAATCGGTTCATATCTAGATCAACTGATAAATGAAAACCCTTATTCGAAGCAATCAAGAAGAACAAAAACTTCAAATGGACACAGGAATGCCAGACAACTTTTGAAGAACTGAGGAAATACATGGCAAGCATGCCGACCTTGCAAAAACAAATGAAGGAGGAGCCTCTATATCTTTACTTAACAATCTCAGCAATGGTAGTCAGCTCAGCACTCGTCCGATCCGACGAGCTCAGACAACACCCAGTGAATTAAACGAGCCACGCCATGCATGATGCCGAGCTGAGGTACTCAGCCATTGAAAAGCTGGCCTACGCCCTAGTCATCTCCTCACGAAAGATTCACCCATACTTCTTGGAACACCGAATAATAGTTCTGATGAGCTTTCCTCTAAAGCAAATCATGCACCGAACTGACACGTCCAGGAGAATGATCAAGTGGTCCATCGAGCTCGGATAATTTGACATCACTTATGATCCAAGAACGGCCATCAAAAGACAAGCTCTGACCAACTTAATAGCTAAGTTCACCCCGACGGTCGAGTTAGTCCCGGTAGAGGCCTTACATGTACGTTTATGGGTCGTCAACGACTGGCCGAGATGGAGCCAGAATTATATTAGTTATCCCTGAAAAGAAACCTTTCTGCTCGGCCGTATGCTTCCGGTTCTCCTTGACTAATAACGAAGCTGAGTACGAAGCCCTCCTAGCCGGTCTTGAAACAAATACCTCAATGGGGATCAAGAATTTAATAATCCAGAGCGATTCTCAACTAGTGGTGAATCAGATCAATGGAGATAATGAGACCAAGGAACCAGAATAACATTAACGCCTAGTTGAATTTGAAGCCGAGATCATCCACGTCTCACGAAATGACAATGTTTTAGCAGACTCCTTGGCCAAATTAACATCAAGTCTAGGCATTGAGGAGAAGGATACAGTGACGATCAGCCACCACTCAACAACGGCGCTTGACGCCGCTGCTGCTTACTCGGCTAGCTAAGCTGACCTGAATGAAGGCCGAACTAAAAAGGGGAACTAGATGAAACCCTTCCTACTTTACTTAAATGAAGGGGTGCTCCCATAAGGTCGAGCTGAAGCCCAGTCAATACGAACAAAATTAACCATAATGGACGGGCTATTGTACAAGAGGGGATATTCCGTTCTCTTGCTCCGGTGCTTGAATGAGCAGGATGCCGAATACGCATTGAGAGAAGTACATGAGGGCATCTGTGGAAAGCACACTAGAGGACAGTAAGCTCATCCGGCAGGGTATTATTGGCCGACCTTGAACAAGGATGCAATAGAGAAGGTCAAAAATTGTGAAAAATGACAAGTATTTGCACCCCAAATCAACTCTCCCGCAGAAACCCTCAATTCCATATATTTTCCATGCCCGTTAGCCAAATGGGGAATTGACCTGATCGGCCCGCTACTGAAGGGAAAAGGAGGAGTCAAGTATGTAGTTTTTGCGGTGGATTACTTTACCAAATGGGCAACCGAGCCGTTGGCATCTATAACTGACCAGAAGATCATCAATTGTCTGGAAATCGATCATATGCAGATTTGGTGTGTCACTCTTAATAGTATCTGACAATGGCAAGCCGTTTGACATCAAAAGATTCAAGACGTTTTGCAGAGAGCTGAACATCAAAAATAACTTCTCTACACCATAATACCCTCAATCGAATGGACAAGTTGAAGCGGTCAACGAAATCCTCAAGTAGACATTAAAAAAGAAGTTGGAGGATCTGAAAGGCAATTGGCCAGTGGAGTTGCCCGGTGTTTTATGGTCATACAGAACAACACACCGCTCATCCACTGATGAAACCCCATTCTCACTTGCCTTTGGATAAGTGGTTATACTGGTTGATATCAGCACGCTATCTTACCAAATAGCACACTTCGAGGAAGAAAAGAATGACTTGGCGTGCCGAGCTACACTCGATCTCCTCGAGGACAAAAGAATGAATGTCATACTGAAAGATACGATCTACAAGCAGAGAAGCGAACATTACTAAAACTCGAAAGTGAAAGCCAGTACCTTCAAATCCAGTGAACTGGTCCTCAAGTGCATCTTCGGACCAAAACCAAGTCCTCTGAAACCGAAATGGGAGGGACCATTCAAAGTATCAGAAGTTCTCCAGCATGGGGCATACCACCTAGAATATTTAGATACGAAGAAATTCACGCATCCCTGGAATGCCGTGTACTTAAAGAAATACTATCAATAAAGTACTCATTTCTTTCTCCTCATTTTTAATATAGACCAACGAGGTCGCCAAAAAAAGAGTTGGGCTGTTGGACTCATGAAGCCGACCTCACCCACATAATCTAGTCCGACCCAATCAGGTCAGCAAAAGAGTGATGGACCGACCTCATCAGGTCGACCTCACCCATGAAAATACCAGCATAACAACTTATATCACTAGAGGAGTATTAAAAAAATGATGATCTCACAAAAATAAATGCCAACTCAAGGCACCACAAAAAAACTCAATAGAAAAACCTTAAGGCAAAAAGCCACCCAAAAATAAAACCCGATATGACATGAAAACATGTCGAAGTGGCAATCAATTACATAAAAGAACCACGAAAAATAAAATAACCCCAAATAAAGCCTGACAGGCTCTCGGACCACCATGCTCCAACTGACGAGCTCAAAAGTGGTTAGCCGAGCTCATCGACACCTACCTAACTAATCAAGTCAGCAACAATGGCAATAAAAAGCCAAATACGAAACCTTAAGGCAATATTTAATTTGGACACAGGAGCGGGAGACGGGTGAGCAGGCCACTTTGTACCAGGTTTTTGTACGTACGCACAAGAAGGACGATGGCACGTGGATCGATACAAGATCCAGTAAAATATGAGTATCTTTCTTATTTTTAACTTGTTCTTTGATCTTAATGTAGAGTTTATTAACAAGTTATATTTCAGGAAGAGTATGAGCGACGTCTAGATGAGGCACGTACGTCTTCACAGGATCCGAATAACGAGATTGACCTAACTTTATTTATCTCGACATTGTCGGGTCGGGTAAGGGTTGACATTACGACACCGACTTATTTGGGAATTTGGTGGTCGCTGCGAAGGGTTTCTAAGGCAACTCTTCTTCTTCCTCTTCCTGCTACTGCCAGTATAGGACTCATGTGAGGGAGCTCGAGGCATAACTCCAGGCGTAGAGAGAGGAGTTAGAGGCCATAAGACAAGCTCAGTTGGCGATGGAGCAGCGATACAACGAGTCTGAGCTACTGCGTGAGCAGTAGCAATTTCAGGCGCAGATGAACGCCCAGATGGCCGAGTTGTCAGTACCCCCCGCCGCAGCCTCCCCCGTCATAGGAGTATCGAATATTTTATAAACTTTTTTACTAAACACTTTTGTTGAACAAATTTAATAATTGTAAATTTTCAGATATTTATATAATAATTGATTTATTTATTTGTATGTTTATTAAATGATTTATTTAAATTTTTGGGGTATTTTGATAAATAAACAGAAATTAAAATTAATAATTAAAAATAACAAAAAAATGGAAAACTGAGGGGAATATTCACCTCGAAAATACTGAAGGCTAGAACGCCTTCAGTTTTTTCCTTCTTTTTTGAAAATAATAATTTTAATATTTTCTGAGGGGAAATATTTACTTTGGTTTTTCCGAGGGGATATTTCCCTCGATTTTTCCGAAGGGAGTTGCCCTCAATTTTTCTGAGGGAAATTTATATTCTGGCCCATGTATATTACCGAAGAAAGAAACCTTCGGTATTGCCCTTGGAATAATTTACCGAGGGCATCGTTCCCCTCGAAAATATTTACCGAGGGGAGTTTTCCCTCGTTAAATTGATTATCGAGGGCTTTTGGCTTATTACCGAGGGTTTTTCCCCTAGGTAAAATCCTTTTTTTTTTTGTAATAAAAGATGAGAGTAGATTGAATATATAATTTGGACTAAATGTAAAAGTTTAGGAGTTCCAACGCGAAATTGTTGATAAATAGTTGTGTGAAAGTGAATTAGTCAACCTAAATTAAATAGACCAAAACTTACTTCAAAACAAAAGCAAAACATAAAAAACAACTAAAAATGAAAGGAAAAAGACGTCAAAAATAATTTCAATCGACATTGAGGATAATACACAGTTACACATGTAACTAAAAAAACGACAACAAATGCATTTCGACCATGACTATATTCTCCCAAATACACGATATAAGACTATATAAGATCCTTAAAAATATTTTTACCGAAAACACTAATAAAAAATAATAATATGAACCTACTCTTGGAGACCACTCAATAATTTCCTTATCAAAATACAGAAGCTAGTCATGCCCTATGTTTACAATATGAACTTCTCATGTAAACCACTCTTGAATTTTCCCAGCCCTCGACCACTAGCGATGATTTGAGACTTCACCACCACCATAAACTAACTGTTTGTTCTATAGAATTGATCAAATACAAAGCGAAATCATTAAGAATGTGGGTCAAATTATCAATGAGGCATTAAACAATAATTATTTCAAAACAAACCCAAAATAAAGCCACAAACAAAATCACACAAAGTCAGCAGAACCCAAATAAATAACTCTCAGGTTAAAAATAAAAAGAGCAAAATAAAAATTAATTAGCAGGATTAAAAATCCAAATCAGTGGAATGCGCTATCTAGCACTCAGATAGCAGGATTATAAATAAACGCTTCGTAACAAAATTAAAAATCAAAATATAAGAAAAGAAAAAAACCCCATATGATCTCTTGTTTTCTCTATATCGAAGAGAAAAAAAAGTTTTACACTAATGGCCATCTAATTCGTGCTCTTTAAATTAAAGAGTAATCGTAGCATCAGTTAGCAAACAATGCTCTCATTTCCATTAGTTTATCATTCAAAAACGTAAAAGAAATTTAATATTATTTAATTATGCATAAATAGATTACTACAATAATCTGAGCCTTACCAGAAAAAAGCTTAAGACAACATATGAACCACTTTTACATTATAATTACAACATTTCCCAGCTGCAAAAAAAAAAAAAAAACACTATAAAAATGACATGAAATGATGGGAAAAGGAAATATAGAAAAAGCTCATTTCGCAATCAATAAGAATCAGAATCAACCCTTTGATCTGAAGGATCCTTCTTGCATGAATCATGCATTCCAAGGTTCTAGTGTTAGCTTTGATTTCTATTTTCTATCTTTTAAGGGTAATCTTGCTTCTTCTTTTTTCCCCTCTTTTTTCTAGGGTTGTTTAGTTTCTGAAATTTAGGTCAAAATAGTACAAGAGACTGAAGTGATATGGCCAAAATGAAAGGCTTATTTTCAGGGAGAATGAGATTAACTACAAAATCGCAAAGATACCTCAGCTCATTGAGTAACTATCCTTCAATGGATACTTTCACTTACATAAAAAAGGATTGACTTATTCTTGCACCATCTAGTTGAATTATCGTTGAGATTTCAAATAATTTCTCTCAGAATTGATAAGCTAATCATCGTCTTCAGTTCTATTTCCTCAGCATCATCTTCATCTTCAAATGATAATAGATAGCATAATCCATTAAGACAAACAGTAACCTTTACTAAAAACTAATTAAGAAAATTAACATTTTAATCAACAATAAGAAATAATAATCAAAGTTCTAAAAGTGGTCTGATGATTATACTAAAGTTTTTAATTGAGGAGCAGTAATAACCAATACAAAAATCAAATATTCATTAATAGAAATAAAAATTTACCAATATTCTTAGCAGTTTTCTCAATTTCAAAAGTAAATGAAAATCTATATTTATGTTAGTATCTTTTTCTGAATTTCTCTACCATAAATAAATAATAAAATAAAAAATAATCAAGTTTCCAAGTATTGACAGAGAGAGAGAAGAGAGTGCAATATCAGAAAACAAGCTTCATTGTAGCATCCCTAGCTTCTCTTTCTGAGTTTCTCTACCGAAAGAGATAAATAATGATGTCAACATAAGAAAACTCACATCCAGAAAAATCTAACCCAAGCCAGAAATATTTAAATTCAAATAAACTTCTTCTTCCAATCAGCTTTGAGAAAATAATACTTATTAAATAATAAATATGTGCAAACCTGGAAAAATAGTGCAAATAAGTAAAACAAATCAAATAAATGAAAAATCAATCAAATTCATTCAAACCACATGTTTATTTTAATTTTTTTAGATTGAAATAATCAATTGAAATAATCTTAGCTAAGAAGAAAATGGACAATAAATCTATGCTTATTTATATGTAACTGGAAATTACGTAAGCTGACAATCTTTATTTTAAAAATGTAATTATCAATGAGACCAGTACAGTGTGAAAGCTTGTAAAGATTAATTACATTGAAGTTGGATACACAAACATCATCATTGATAAATAATTATCAACAACTACTCGACACCACTCCATTTGTTAACAACCATGATTATATTGAATACATAATTTTAAACCCCCAACTTTAACACAATAAACAAACCCTAAACATAATCTAATATACAAATCAAAAACCTATACCAGTGAAATAATAATTACAAACAGAGTACCTCTTGGCTCGAGAATTGTGCTTCTCCTCTTTAAATGAATTAAAAGACATTTCAAACTGCTCTCCACGCTTCTTTTTTTTCCGGATGTCGGTCACTGCACCACTTCCATCGGCATCGTTGGTATTCATAAATTTTTTAGTGGCCGCCTACTAAAAAAGAGTCAGATCTGTGGAATTTAGAATTTACATAAATTAAGGGTATACAAATAGAGAATTTTTCCGAATTCCCATATTAGTATCACTTCAAATAAAAACTAAAAATATAGTACCAGTGTTAGAGAATTATTTTTAAAAAAATGCAGATCCGACAAAAAAACTTCAGGAACCCAGATCGGTATGAGTGAAAGAAAAAAAATCCAGATATTCAATCTTCTAATAAGGAGTGAAGGGAATTTTTTTTTAGATATTTTGTTATGCAATGTTCCTTACGATTGGACTTAGTGTCTTTAATTACGTCTATTGGCCATGTCATATTATGTAAATAGTGAATACAAATTTGTTCATGTTATATTATTATAACTTTGTTTCTTGGATCTGACGATCGGGAATAATTTCATTTTGATTTATAACATTAATCACATTTTAGAAAAGTTACGTGATATTGATTAATATCGAATCACGTGTTCTAAATTGGTAAATTTATCAAATAATATTTTTATTCCATTTTTAATGTTTAAAACTAAATAAAATATGATAAAGAAATATTGAGTTGCGCCATGTCAGAACAGAAGCCCAATCGTGTTTTTTTGGACCTTATTTGATAAATTTGTCAACATAGAAAATGTAATTTTGATGCTACCAACATCACATAGCTTTTCTTAAAAGTGGCTAATATAAAAAAAAAAGATTCCCACGAAATTGAGTATGTTGTAGGTTAGGAATTGTGTTACCTGCTATTATGAAAGTCTGCATATTAAGATAGGCATTCATTTAATTGACTGATGATTGTTATTTATAATAATTATTTTTCTTATATTGTTGATTTTCCACCTGTATACTGTGAAACGTATCTAGTGTGTGGTTTTTATTTTTTGTGCATGGACTTTTTTGTGTGTGTGTGTGTGTGTTTTCATGTTGAATATTAGTTTATATCGCCTGTAATGATATATGAACAATGCATTGATTTGTGAGAAAAGTTTTATTGCCTCCCAATATGGTTATTAGGTTTATTATGGTTTGATATGGTTTATTCAGCTATAACATGGGGAATTAGCTGATTTATTTGGATTAATATGGCTTATATGATTTAAGCTAGTTTATCTGGTTTATATTATTTATGTGATTTATTTGTTTATTTGGTCTGTTTGGCTTGATATGAATTCTCTTTGGTTAATTTGATTTATATGTCTTAATATGATTTATTTGGTTTTATATGGTTTATTTAGCTTCAATATGGGGGTCTAGTTGGTTTATATGAATTGGTTTATTTAATAGGGTTTACTTGATTTGATAAAGTTTATTTGGTTCGTTTTAAATGGTTATGATCTGATCGCAAGTTTGGTTTAGATCATATTAATGGATGAGATGGTATGGTTATGGATATGGTATGGCACGACACTTGTTTAAGTTGGATATGGTATGGCCCAATGTTTATTTAGGTCAGAGATGGTATGGTTATGGATATGGTATGCCTCGACGCTTGTTTAGGTCGGAGATGATTATGTGATTATAAGAATATGGATGGCCCGACGCTTGTTTAGGTTGGGAATGGTCATATGGTTTGTTTGGATATGGGTATGATGTGATATAGTTTATTTGATTTGGTTTTACTTTGTTTCTCTGGATTTGTATGGAGTGATTTGGTATGGTTTAATATGGCTTATATATTTGGTTTAATACGGTTTACATAGTTTAAATATAGGTCGACTTATTTTACGTCGATGGATGTGTGTTTTGACTGACCTGTTTTAGGTCGATGAGTGGTCCATGGTTAAATGATCTAAATATGCGCGTGTTCATGGATAAGTGGTTAATGGTTAGGGTATGCAATGGTTTTTTAACCGACCTGTTTTAGGTCGGATAAATGGTTTTTGGATGGCTTGTTTTAAGTTGGGTAAATGATTTATGGTTTATGGTTTATGGTTGTATGGAATGGTTTTTTTGACGACCTATTTTAGGTCGGGTAAATGGTTTAGGGTTAGGGTATGGAATGGTTTTTTGACCGACCTGTTTTAGGTCGAATAAATGGTTTATGAGTATAGTTGTGGTGTGTTACCGACCTGTTATAGGTTGGATAAATGGTATGTGGTTATGGTTATTGTTGAAATACGGTTGTGGTTATGGTTATTGTTGAAATACGGTTTCAACAATAAGTGATTTTTTATAAGTAATGTGTGAATTGCTGAAAGTTGAGAGTATAAAGGTGATCACTTTCTATTGACAATAATCTTTATTTTTATATTTTACCTGATTCATGCCTCAATCAGCCAGAATATGGGGGACTAACTGATACGACATTAAATGTCGGCATAGTAAGAAAACTGATAAAAAGGACGCTAATATGGTAAGAATTTAACGGAAAGGGTAGAAGGTTATAGGTCCCGACGTAGATAGTAATATGATTTTATGGTAAAATATTGTTATGGGGCCCCGAAAGATAGGTAACATGGTAATAATAAGGTTTTATAGTTATTATGAAATTATGGAAAGAGAGAATCCTAGTATGAGAATATTTCCTAATTATGGAGATTGAGTACATTTAGGAGATTTAATCCCATGTTGTGAGGAATCTAATTAGTTGGCGGATAAGTCTAAATAATCTTATAAATAGGGCTTCAGGCCCTTACATCAGGACTTGAATGATCATGAAATCACGGGACACGCGATTCTTACGGGGGAAAAAATCAAAATTATTCTCTTGATCTTTTATCTCTATCACTTTATATGGATATTGATTAAAGTAACGGAGGGGCCTACGTCGGGGCTGTCCGGTTTTGATTTTACTTTGTAGGTCGCTCAGGTCGGAGAAGGTAGTTCGAAGTTGTAACGCCCAATTTTGATAAAACAAATATAATTTGTATTTTAAAGTAAAATAAAGTAAATTTGGCGTTACATAAATATCAAATTGTAAAGTTAAAAGAAAATAGAGAATTTTTAAAGTCATGCAGCGAAAATAGTAATAAGAATATAATCCAAATTCTCATCAATTATAAATTCATAGTTTAGGATAACATCGTCTCGGGTTTAAGTCACTTTTCAACGTCCCTTTTCTTAAGAAAGTTAAAATATAATATAATATAGACTTTACTAATTTAAAAAATAATTTTAAAGAATCATCCTTATGACTTTTTCAATGAAATAAACGAAAAACAAAAAGGTCATAGCTGTTCACGAAAGGTGGCGTGGGGCATCTGTAAGCGGCGGGAGTCTTACATCCGAGCGAGAGGTCGACTTAGCTGGAAGAACTGCCCTGCCACTTGCTCACTTGCCTAAAACCCTCGAAACCAGACCCCATTTTCAAATGAAACTTTAATCCACTTTTGAAAAATAAATAAATGAACCAAAAACTAGAATAATGAAAGAGATATCTAAAGTATAAACACATATCATTTTTAAAATAAAAGTAAGGATATCATCATTTATAAATTCACCCACGCTTTCGCTGTGCAACTTTGATATATAGCTTTTTGGAAAAACGTAGACAATTGATAAAAAGAACTAAGTATAATCCAAACTAAGATATTGAAATACAAGTCTAATCGACATAAACTTATTTCCCTTGAAACTCAACTTGGTGTATCTTCCACCTCCAACGTCACTGGTTGCGCTATCTCCTTAACCTGGAATTTGTTAATTATAGGGTGAGCTTTCCACTTGCTCAGTAGGTATACCGACATATCTCATATAAATAATAAACCTCAAAAGTAGTACAATCAATCATAGAATTTGTAGAATAGCATTTTAGAAAAAATAGACTTGACTACAGCTAAAACGCGATTGGTTTCCCCAATGACCCTTTTCCTCGGTCACACATAACTTTTGGTTTTTCGGTTTTAATTAATGGATATCACGCTGGGATAAAACTGTCAGGTTATATTCGGTTTTAGAAGTAGATTGTACTCAAGAATACATGATATACATAGCACGATAATTGAGAATATAAACTTCACACAAGATAAGTTGGTGATCCCTACCTCGTAATTTGAATATAATGAATTTTGATGAAAGTCATGAATGAATGTTTAGTCATCATCGATTCGTTGCCTACATAAAAATATACTCGAACGTGAATGTTGGAAATTCGCACTTGTATAATTGAAGTCGAAATAATTGGAATAAACTGAATTGGAACTGAATTGGCAATCCACATCATCAATTGAGAATTAGTGGGTAAATGACAGAATGTATAAAGATAAGGGATAGATTTATAATTACATTTAAATCATGAGGCAGAATTTGCAAAATAGAAATCTCATAAGTTCGAGAGGCTATTGGAATTTCATAAGTATGAGAGGCTGAATTGGAGTTTTGGGTAAACTTTGTGCTAAATTGGGGGCTAAATTGAAAAGATTTTAAAACTATTGGGGGTCAATCTGTAATTTTTTAGGAAGTTGAGAGAGAGAGGCTCGGCCTAATTGCTTAATCCCATTTCTCACCTCCTTCTTCCCTAATTTCTGAAATTGGGCCCAACAATCTTGTCCTCCTTCTTCGATCATCGACGGCCCGACAGACTGAAATTTTAGTGTCAACGGGCGCGACGTTTGGAAGCAGCAACCGGCGATGTCCCGCAGCGGTGGAAGGTGTGGCGATGGCAGTCTAGTTCTGCAGCTAGTGGCGATGAAAAAAATAGGACGTTGGGATTGGCGCGGCGGTGAGAGCGCCTGGTCTCGGTTCCGATCCAAAGGTAGAGATGGAAAACGGTGGCGACAAGATGGTGATGGCGGGTTTATGAGAATCTCTGGGTATTTCCAACGTGGCGAGTTTATGGTGGTGACAGTGATTTGGCTGAACCAGCGACTGGACTGTACGATCGGAAACTGTGGAGGTGGCAGATACTGTCGGCTCGCGGCGGATGTGAACATGTAGTTTACACATTGAGTATGCTATTTGTTTATAACTTTTACAATAAGTTGGTAGGACATTTATTTTGGCTTTTTATGATTGTGTTTACAACCTCAATAAATTCATAGTATGGGATTTAATTGGTTATGACTTGAAGTTTGAACAATGTTAACATGCAGTTTTACACATTGAGTAACGGGTCGTTTATCACTTATACAAAGTTCAAAATATAGCTATTAGTTGTTTACGAATTGTGTTGTACAAATTAGATAGCAAGTTCTCCTCCAAAAAAATACAAAAATGTTTAATAAATTTTGGAGCTTGTACTTGTATGATTCATGCATATACAGGTCATAACAATGTCACCACATGTATGTTTTATACTGTGTTTCTATGCAGGTCGATAAAAATTGAACTATACCCAATGTATCATTTCGACTCGTTTATTATTTTTTGCAATTTTAAATATGTTTTTGTGTATAATTATCTTATTTTATACTGAATAACATATGATCATGTAATTTTTGTTAAAGGATTGGGACCTACTACTAGGGTGTATCCTGTTCTTCGGCAGCAAGGTCAATAGCTTCAACAATGAAGCTACTATCCTAGAGATCAGACAATGCTAACATCGGCGCAGTGCGAACTGTTCAAGAAATCCTGCTTTGGAAAGTTTATAGAGCTCCAAAACTTCAAAGTGCAATCCAAGATAGTGCATAATTTATTATTCATGGAGGTGGCCCAGAGGAGGAATGACGAGTTGTGGGTTGATTTGAACGGTAAAATCATGCGGTTCTGGATAGAGGAGTTTGCTGTCATAACTGGGTTGAAGTATAACGGTTCTTGCAACAAGTCTGGGATTGAACACATTTTTTGTGGTACCTACGATAAGTATTTTGCTCATTTTTATTCACTTACCATACAAGTCATCCATCACAGATTTATCATGGGGAATTTCACAACCAACGAAGATGCTGTCAAGATTGCTTCGCTGCACCTTCTAGTCAATTTCCTACTTGTTCTCAGTTACCATCGTTGGTGGACCGTTCTTACGTCGACTTGATAGACAGTGCTGCAGCAAACAATTATCTTTGGGGCAATGAAGTTTATCAATTCACGATGGAACCTCAAGGGCCAGTGTTACGAAAAGGAAAGAGTGACGCGAATAACTACCAAAAGGGGCAGAGTCATTTCACAATGTACAGATTGCACGGCTTCACCGTGTCACTATAGTGGTGGTTCTACGAGATATGTGAGAATGCATCTGGTATAGCGTGTATGCTTGTTGGTCAATCGTCAATACCTAGGATGCTAAAGTGGAGGTCCATAGAGGAACAAAAGAACAAGGACATAAAGGCAAACTTTCTCAGTTTACCCCCGAGCAAGGTAACAAAATAAATATTTTTTAATTATAAGTCATTTAGTAGTTCATTAGTTTACTTAATACACACATCAGAAGATGCGCATGTTGTTTCAAAAAATTAATAGCTTTTATCGCTGTAGTTCAACAACATAACTCCAACAGAGGAGGAGCAGATTTTATTGGAGTTGGGCGATTTCTTCAAGTGTCGTAACTAGTGGGTGCGTTGTGATGCTCCACCAAGTTCTTCATCGGGATCCATACCCACTGATTTGAGTAGCAGGTTGGATAAATTATCCCGTAAACAAAACATTATTGCGGTTGATATAGAGAGACTTAAAGTTCTTTTGAAGGACTTCTCTATTGATATGATTTCTCAACTTCAGTCGATACAGGATGCAGTTGTGGTATGCTTTATGTAACAACTTTTTATTTTACTAGACAAAATGTGTTTTTATTTTTTTTGACAACAATGATTAATATGCAATAAATTATCTCTATTTCAAGGTACTGTTTAACACAAACACGGATTGCGGAAAAGGCAACGATACCCATTTTGACAAACTCTGAGTTACTCTAATAAATATTTCAGCAATATCAAATTATTATTCAATTATTTTTGTCACATAAATGTATATAAAACAACCATTTCTCTATATTTTGTTTCATTTTTGGAGGAGACTGATAACGAACCTACGAACTCCTACGTAAAGTCCCTTGACGATATCGAGCCTGGTGATATTAAGGTTCATACACAGTTGTTCGAGGAACTAGTGAAGAGTGCTACAAAACAAACCACAGTCTCTCATGACGCCGATGTTTCAGATGGAAAATATAATGCAAACGTACGTCACACTCTGTATTATATTATATGACATGAGTGCTTTCCCTGAGTGTATACACGTCCTATGCAGCAATGCGTGAGTGCTTTGAGTGTACACCCTATATATTTCCCTTTTGCGAGGATGCATGAATTTATTTTTTGGAGCGACAATGTAATAAGGGTGGAGTGTTTGAAGTTGCGTGACTTGTATCTATATTTTCAAAATTATGTATGTAGCATAACACGACTCATTGCTTGAACTGATTTTCATTCTTTTTATACTTTGAAATTAACGTTTGTTCGAGGACGAACAAACAAATAAAGCATGGGGTAGTTGATTAACGCATAAATGTCTTGATTTTTAGTAGTATTTTAGTTTATTTTTCTTAATATATTTGGTATAAGTTGGATAGATTAAGCTTAATTTCGTATATTTGTACTTCTAGCTCATTTTACCGCCTTTTGATCTAGATTGATGCAAATAGGTGGTCTTTTATTGTTTTTCACCTTATAGCTAAGTAACCGGAAGAGTTCACCACTTTAGAGATGAAGTATGACGATCAAGAGTCAAAAATTGAGCTTTCCGACGAAGAAGTAGCAAGAATTAGTAGTTGACATTTTCTATAATGAATACTCCATCTGGAACCGTTATGGGATCATTGAAGATCAGGGGCGCTGAATTAAAGAACTAGCGATAGCTTTCTATAAGGGTTACCTACCGCTACCTTATCGTTAACGCTACCGCTGAGACTGGACAGAGGCATTAACGATAGCTTTAGCGGTATCTATAACGGTTACTCTTACCACTACCCAGAACCGTTGTTGTATTGTAGAAAAGAAGACTTAGCGGTAACACCTAGCGGTAACTATAACCGCTAGAGTAACCGTTGTCGTGCCCAGAAAAATCGGATTCTTAACCCTAACTTGTGCTCCAAGACTTCTAAAACTATATAAACCCCCTCTAATCCGACTTTAACATACACCATACATAAAACAAATATTCCTAGGGTTCTTAGGCATAGAAAAAGCTAGTTTCTATAGCCTGGTTCGAAGAAACGAAGATCGTAAGCCCCAAGCTCTGTTCGTTAGCACGAGATCCATTTTTTGGCCAAGATCCAACGTCTCTCTCCGGAATAGATGGAGAATTTACTGCACTTCTTAGTCCAAATAAGTACTCTTAAACTTTTAATTGTTTTCTAGTTTACTTTCGTTAATTTATGCTTTTAGATTATCGTTTTTATTTTCGAATCGTGAACTACTACATGTTTAATACCTTGGACATTGAATCGTTGGAATCATAATCTTTCGTTTTATTTTAGTTTAATTAATCCATGTTTGGATGTTTGAGATTTAATTTTATGCTTTCGTTTATGCTTGGATATTTGATTTTTATTTAGTTCATGCTAGAAATTTCGTTTACGTTAGTTGATGTTTTTGATAATTATTATAATTTAGATCTGGATTGTTGATGTTGAGACCTTGATATTAATATGATTCATGATTGTTATTATTTCGTTAGTTAAATCCGTGCTCGTTACTTTGTTCATGCTTAGTTGTTAGAATTTAATTTAATTTAAATTTTCGTCTATTCGATCTATTGAATTCATGCTAGTGATTTTTATTTATGCTTAGTAGTTTAGTTCATGCTTTGTTTAGGTTGATAAATTATAATTATGTAATTTTATTCGTTTATGCAATTGAATCTTGTTCACGTTTCTTAATTACATTAATTCATTAAATTCATGTTTAGTTGCTTTTTAGTTTATAATTTAGTTAATTATTTTTAGTTAATCATGTCTACATATTCTAGCTGGTTAAATAGTTTAAGTTAATTAGTTCAAATTACTTTAAATTGCTTTTCAACTCTTAGTTATAAACAAAAACAACAAAATCCCCCAAAATTATGCAAACTGATGTGTTACTTTGTGATTAAACAAACATTTGAGATTCCGATTATTTGTTCCTTGAGATCGACTCGGTTTAACTTACCAATCTACATGCGAACTCGTACTCTTGCGGGCAAGCTTTTAATTATTTGACAAACTTTTATAAAGTAGCAACACAAAAGCTTGAATCACCCATTCATTTGTAGGTTGATTTCATCCGTAGTGTATCTGCAATGAACGTTTGACGTACCACTTTCGCGTTCCTCTTGAAGTGACGTTTCAGATTATTTCCAAGATGATACATGCAAAAACATTGCGCCACCTCGGGATAAACCTGCAAAGATGTCTAGTATCTTCTCATCGCAACCAGCTATGTTAAAATCAATTATAATGCCCCACACATTTTCTCAGAGCTACACACATTCAATAAAAATGGGAAGTGTCCAATTTCTTAAGATATATACATTAATACAATGACATAATTCATCCCCATTGATAATAATATAAAGAGAGAAAACCCTTTTATCGTGATAATATTAATCATTCTAGTCAATGCCCCAATTTCTTAAGATATATACATTAATACCACTGTACATATTAACTAAACTAAACTAAACTATATATATATACACACACTATGTACGTTTATTAAATGATTCAAATGCAAAACTCATTTTTTGTGAAGTAATACTCAATAACATAATACAGACTCAAAATTGTAAACAGCACTGTATCCTATTTGCTACACTATTCATACTTCAGAAGGCAAAAAACACAAATATTAGCTATTAATAAGAACACCTCAATTTCTCAATCGAATAGATTATTATATATATACATATACATATACATATATATATGTGTATATATATACACACACACAAACGTATAATAAATAATAATATTCAAACAGTGTATTACTGGATTATTATGTTTATATACCAGGAACCAAACCTTATCATTATTAATTGAAAGCCCCCATTTGCATATTGAATACAATATTAATTTCACAAAAGATCCTGTGTAGGAAAATGGTGCCCATAAACACACTTTTAAAAAAAGCATCACTAATGTTGTTTTCTGACAGTTTGTGATGCATCCCATTGTTCAGGACTCGTATTAGGTTTCTGACGTGTTGATTATTTTAATTATTATTATGTGTGTGTATATATATATATGTGTGTGTGTGTGTGTGTGTATACACACACAAACGTATAATAAATAATAATATTCAAACAGTGTATTACCATATGACTACCATCAAAAATAAATATTATTCAATTATTTATAAACGTCCACGAACTAACCTTCGTCACTGCTTTCACCAAACTTTCGTTCCTATCCGACACAATGCACATACCCTCTTTCGTACCAATCGCATATCTAAGATTCACAAAGAACCATTCATAAGCCAAATCATTTTCAGAATCAGCAACCGCAAATGCGAGAGGCAAAATATGCGCGTTCGCCTCCTGCACACTTTTCGTTAGGAGAGTGCCACTATATGATGCCTTTAAGAACGTGCCGTCCACCACAACGATGGGCCTACAATGTTGCCAACCTTTTATCGATGCGTACATCAATATGAATAGAAATTTAAATTTGTTATTGTCTGATGTTTGCAACTTTACTAAACTCCCAGGGTTCGCCTTAGTCAACATCTTGAGATACCGAGCTACCATATTATACGACTCATCCGGTTTACCTCGGACCTCATCTATTTCCTTTCTTCTGGATCTTCACGCTTTTCTTGTAGTTCAAATTAAAACCATAGTCATCCTTATGCCCCTCATTATGTCCGTCGGTGTATATGTTGTTTTCAAACTACATAACCTATTACAATCGCTTACAATCTGTGATATAGCTTGCCGTTGCTCGTTCATTGTCATATCCAGCATACATGTGTGCGCATTGTGCATCGACCGCACCTTGAAAACACCAGAATTACCTACACAAGAAGCTTTCACAAACAAACCACATTCATCGTCCACACATGCGATGTAATACAATTTACAACATGACTTCATAACCCAGAAATTGAATTTCTGGCTAAGCGCAAATAGCTTCAGGGTTCTTTTTAAAACTTCTTCATTCCTGAACACTTGCCCTGGTCTCACGTCACCCCATTCAATGTCTTCATGTATGGCATCATTTTTCTCAACTGGTATTTCACTTATTTTTTTGTTAAATGAATCAACCTCATCAACAATTTCATTCGCTACCTTGTTTGCATATTTAAATACACTCGATTCTTTTAGGTTTGTATCAATCAGCACCGCATCTCTCAAGCGGTGCACACGCGTTCAATTGAGTTTACATGCACTTTCTACTTCTTCAGCTGCTGTGATGGAATTCACAACATCGCGCCCGACCTCTTTAATTATCATGCACAACAGGAACTTCGTATAATCGTGTTCTTTCACCTTCAATTCCTTGTGAAATTCTAAGCATGCATCATTTTCTATCGAACTTGGTGAATATGCATCCTTAAGTTGATACTTCAACACAACATGTTTATCATTCGTATTAATTCTTAATTATTCTGCAATAAGCTTATTCAAATCTTCATACTTGCATCCGGTATTAATCGCAACACCTACAACCTCAAAATTAACATAGTTGTTCTTCTCGTCCCACTCACCATTATGATGTACCAAAATAAGTGTCGTAGCCATTTACTGAAAAAAGAAATTCACAAAAAAAAAAACAATGAAAAACATCAACAAACTATATCAAGTAAACAAATAATCAATGAACAAACAAACAAACTATAGACATTTGGTTATGATGAATATCAAATAAACAATTAGTCAATAATCACTACGATGCGCATTAAATATTCCTTAAAGTAAACATTGAACTTCCAGCGCGAAACAATTCACCATATTGTCCATTACATATAATAGTTATATATATTCTTGCAAATATGTGCCACTGTTTATTTTATGTATAGTCAGATGTTCAAAGGTTCAAACAAGTAAACAAAATTCATTCAGATTTTAACGTATAATTCTTAACAAATTGGAATAAAGTAAAAAAAAATAATAATAATAACTTATAACAAAAAGTACAAAAAATTCCTGAACAAAGTAAAAAAAAAAATATAAATAGAACCAAAAAGTTTAGATACCTATAAAAAAACCAAAGCCTTACTTATCTATTCCCTTCGTGATTAGGAGTTCCTGGCAGATGATATTTGCGTACAGTTTTCTCCAAGATTTTTGTGTGCTTACTCGACTTATTTTTCTATATAGTTCTGCGTTCCTTATCGTGATCAATGTTTCCATTATTTATCCATCGATTCTTATCAATTAATAAGCCCTCCATGATTGAGAGATTGTAGTAATTTCCGTTACAGTTTACGTACGGGTTACTTACACAATAAATTAGTATGTAGCGTATTTAAACTATTATTTTTGGTATTTCTGTTAATTGAAGGCTAATATTATGTAGGGTAGGAAATCTCGTAAACTTGGAATTCCTTTCACATTGTTAGCTATATTTGCAATTTTTTAACTATGGTATCAAAACTGGAATTAGATCTCTTATATTAGGTATCCATGTCATTAATCCAAATAAATAATTCAATTAGACAAAAAAAAATACACCAAATGATTTCTAAATGGGATGAAATAAAATGAAATGTGTAATGAGTTTAGGTATTTAAATATAAAAAACCTTATAAATATTTTAAGAATATAAAATATATAAATATTTGAAAATAAAAAAAATACTGATCTTAATTAAAAATTTGAGACTTAATAGTTGAAAATAAGTTTGAATAAAAAGTTTTAAATAGACAATCTTGGATTTACAAAAGTAAAATAAATTAAAATAATTGGTCTAACATAATCTAAATAAATTAAGACAAGAATCACTTTAAAACTATTCAGGTTTTCTTTTTAAAAAAAAATGAGAATGGCTAAAAGATTAATTTAAAATCCAAATATATTTTTAAGACTTTGAATGATAATATATAAATAAAACCAAGTCAAGTATTTTCATGAAATATGGGGAGAAAATATATCATGGAATGTTTTAAAAAGAAACTGATATTGACTAAATTAAAGTCACAATATTGTGAGTTTAGAAAAAAAAAATTGTGAATATATATATATATATATATATATATATATATATATATATATATAATAATATATATATAGGAAGGTTCAAATGAGAACCACATCATTATATGTGAACATAGGGACTCATCCACACCGTTGATTGAATAAGATCAATGGTTAATATTAAAAGGAAGTTTTGACTCTAATTCAAGCATAATAGCGATATTTTTGTCTTTTTCAAATCTTTGCAATTAAAACACTCCCATAATTACATATATTCATTTTCCATAATTACATATATTCCTTTTATATAATAAGGAATTAATCCATCTCCATTATGATCATTCTCACCAGGTTGACGGGATAATTCAGAATTAATCCATCTCCATTATCATTCCATTACAAATTTGAAAGAACCACACATGGAGAGGAAGAAGTATCACGCATTACTCAGAAATTCGACCGCTACTTGAGGAGAAAGAACAATATTGGAGGGAAAGCATCAAACTCCTTGATGGAGACACCACCTCCAAAGTCTTCTGGAAGAAAGTTGTCTAACTTCCAGCCCTCATCTTCAGAATCAAAGACTGGAAATTCTCCCAAGCCACTTAGTGAAATTCAATGCCATGAGTGCAAGGGTTGGGGTCACTACAAAAAACGAATGTGCAAATACGTTAAGGAAGAAAAGTCTTATTTTCGAAGGAGTTTGATGAAGATGGAAGCGACTCTAACTCACCTGAGTCAGTACCTGCACTTTTTGCTCATGTTGCCTGGGATGACGACTTTCGAGTTCACAACATCGATTCCAACACCCTGTGCCTTAATGCTGAGGTTGAAGATTCTCGCGACGAATATAAAAAGTTGTGCGTGGAGTATGATGAACTATTTTCCAAATGGGGATTCAGGTTTTGAAAGTGAAAACCCTTACGATCTAAGTTGAAAAGCTTACTCATGAGATAGATGATCAAGTGAAGATCATTACCCGGTTGGAGACCTCTCTTACAAGGAAAGATTCAGAATTGGAACGAGTAAGGGCTGAGCTAAAAAAGGTTCAATATACTATTTCAAACCTCAACAAGGGAAAGGCGAAGCTGGATGAAATTCTGGAAATGTCGTACCCATAATCTTCAAGGCACAGAATTGGTTACAAACCGGAACAACAATCACTTCAAGTCGTCCACAACCAAGAGTCTGTCAAGCGCCATAAGAAGAGAAGAAGGCAGTATGTTTGCCATCACTGTGGAGATCATGGCCACATTCGCCCCTTCTGCTGGAAGAGAATCGGGAAGAAAAGCCCTTTTCAAAGAATTAACCAGGATGTTGGGACTCGTTATGGGACTCAAGCTGTCAACACCAAAGGCAACACCAAGTCGAAATGAGTCTGGGTGAGAAAGGGGGACGTCAAGTGTAACATGGCTTATACTTCTCTAAAATCTCATGTTCCTGGAGCATGGTACTTTGATAGTGGATGCTCCAAACATATGACCAGATCAGAAGACCTTTTGTCGAACATTGTAAAATTTAAAGGAGGAAAGGTCAAATATGGTGGAGGCGCAAATGGACAGATTATTGGGCAAGGAACACTACATGTTCCAGGTATTTCCAAGCTGGAAAATGTGCTACTCGTTGAAGGACGGACTGCTAATTTGATAAGCATTAGTCAGTTGTGTGATGGCGGCTTTAGCGTCAAGTTTACATGAGAAAAATGTGAGGTCTACGATGTAGAAAATACGTGTATTCTCACTGGTCAGAGGACTTATGACAATTGTTACCAAATAATTGGTGATGTGTTCTGCAGGTACAAGATGGTGGAAAGTTTGATCAAGGATAAAGATGCTGTTGCGGGTGGTGACGGGTCTGGTGACATGTCACCGAACCCAACACCGACTCAGGAAGAGACTGGCGAGCTGACTCCAGTTTCAACTCCTTCCCGGGCAGGTCCTAAATCTGATTCAGAATCAGAGGATGAGGATCTTGAAAATAAAAGAGATATTCCCTCAAGAGTTCAAAAGAATCATCCAACCGGTCAAATTATTGGTGATCTTGATGAGAGGAGTACGAGGAAGAGATAGATAAACTTCAAGGAAATGGTAAGATTTGTTTGTTTATCCACTAACTGTTCTTTTTTTCGAGAGTCTTTGTTTCTTGCCAAAATAGAGCCCAAGCATGTAGAGGATGCTCTTGAAGCCGAATACATTGCAGATGAAAGTGTGTGTACGCAACTTCTTTGGATGAATCAGATGATTGAAGACTACGGTCTCCATAGCAGTATTTTGACCATACTCTGTGATAATATGAGCGCAATTGACATCTCAAAAAATCCAGTTCAGCACTCTCGTATAAAACACATTCACATCAGGTATCACTTCATCCGAGACATAGTTGAGAGAACAATAATAAGTCTTGAACATTTAGGGACGGACAGTCAGCGTGATGACATATTCAAAAAAAGCATTAGATTTAGAGACCTTCTCTCGTTTGAGAAGAGATCTCGAAATGTGCATTGTCTAGTCCATGTTGGGTTTGATATTATGACGGCCAAAGATGTCATCAGTCATAACATCTGTATAATTTACATGCATTTTTATTTTCTTTTTCATACATCTTACGAATGCATTGAGTCTGATTTAAAGAGAAATAAGGTCATGTGTTGTAATAAAAGTGATGACAAAAAGACTAACCTCTTTGTTTAGGTGATTGTGGAACTCTCCCGCAGAAACAGGTTTTTTCCCAGGTCCAAAAACAAAAGATGTTAACAACAATTGCTGAAGATATAATAATCCTCTTCAAATCTTAAAAAAATGAAGAAAATCAAGACTAAAGATCTGATCTTTAAATTTTACCTTATTGAGTGATTTTGACGTTGTCATTAACTTGGGTTAAGGGGTTTGTTCTCACTGACTTCACCATTGCAATGATGGGTCTAATGTCATCAGTCATAAAAAGCAACACTGATCAAAATCTCTAAAAATCTTTATGTGAATATTTTTAACCTTTCTAGGTCATCTTTTAGGCATAATTTAAGACATTCATATTTTGTGAATTTGTCGGTTTTGCTGAGTGTTCTGTTTCTCTTGTTTGCTTCTTATTCTGACGTCTCTTGATTTTTTTTGAGGATGTAGTTATTTGTTTGTTCCAGTGGGGCTATGATCGGGTGTGCTGGATAGGTAATATGAGATTGATATGATTTCGGGATTTGTCACTTTATACGCTAAATATACGACTTTGGTGATGGTTCAATTCTCCAGCTAAAATTCGGTTTTTCTATGTTTATACGTGGATTGGATAGTGAAAATCATGGGCGGTTTAGTCTGAAATCGTGTGTCTTATTTAAGGAAGAAGTTTCCTTTCTCTCAATTTCACTACCTACGGCACTCGTTTTGTTTTGTGGTTGTTTCCAATCTCTTGCAAAATGTCGAATTCACCATCACCAAGCAAAGCTCCGGATACAGACACTACATCTTGATGTAAAGAAAAATCCACCAAAGTCCAAGACGAAAAGTTCTAAAGCTGTCCAGAAGTTTCATGATGGTTCTGGTGACATGTCACCGAAACCAACATCCCCTGTAGACAATCCTTGCTCCTCTCCGTGCTCTGATTCTGACAATGTTTCATCTACCAGTGCACCGATGTCTGCAGCTGCCTCCGACCACTCTGCTAGCTCTAATGAGGATCCATCTCAAGCCATCGAGATTGAAGACATGGAACTAATCTCCACGAGGTTCTTGACGAGTGAAGCTGAAGAGCTGTTCTTGGGATTTCAAAATCTAGGCATGATTGTTGAGCACCAAATCCCTGTTATTGTTTTCGTGAAGCAGACTCTCATTACCTTCTTTAGGCACCGTGGCGCCTCTTCGAGCTGGTGTCATGTCTGGTGATGGTTCTGGTGTTCCCAACATCAGTACCAACATGGTTCATTTTTCTGCTCCATTTGTCCGAGCCCAGATTAGTTTGCTTGATAACCAGGTTGATCGGTTGTTAAGGTCCTTTTGCTTTCAGAACAAAAAGGGGGAGAAGATGTAGAAATAGAAAGATGTAGAAGACGCGGCTGGTTCGTTTGGCAAAAGAGAGAGGACTCGTACTTCTAGTTCGATCTTATTAAGGGGGAGATTCAATTTAGGGGGAGTTTTTAATTTAGGGGGAGTCTTTGAACATTTTGGTGCGTCTTGCTAGTTTTGTCCAGAAAGGCAAAAGGGGGAGATTGTTGGGAATATTATTTTCACCAAAATTATTCCTTATTTGTAGTTTGCCTTTCTTAGGACACAAATTATTTTAGGACTCTAAATTCTTTCTTAGTTGGAGTCTAGGACTTTATTTAGTTTCCTAAATACTTATCTAACTTGTTTAACAAGACTAGGAGTCTTGTTTTATAAAAGGGAGACAACGCAAGAAAGAAAAGACATACACGACGGACGCATCTTTGAAGCAGAACACGTACGGCACACTCGGAGCTTTGCTGGAAAATTATAAGGATCTCTACGTTGCGTAACCAACGGAGGAATTCTACTAAAGAAGAAGCGACGAGTATTTTGTGTATCAATTGATTGATACAAGTTGTTTTTCGTATATTACTTTCTATTATTTTGTAACTGGATTCGAATGTTTGAAAAGTAATATAGTTTTCAGGTTTGTACACCTAAGTTTGTAAGCACGATTGCTTACGAACTAAAATTAATTTATTGTGTTTTACTTATTTATTTCCGCTGTTTTTTCTGATATTAAGTTGATGTTAAGTTTGGTGACATTTATCACGAAACATAATATCATATCTGAAAACTGCATTTCTACAAAACTACAAAACTATCAACTCACGGCGGAGGTTCGGGTGCAGGGGCGTCCTCATGGCAGTTTGGGTTTGAGATAATCGGGCACGGTTCTATTTTCCGGATTGGTGACGGCGAGTTGTTTAGGGCCATGGATTGGTAGCAATGTGATTACGGGTTTGTGGTTCAGGCTGGATGGTGGCTCGTTTCATGGTTAACCGGTTTCGGAATGGTTGTTGATGGCGTCGGATTGATGGTTTGATTGAAAAGGTGAAACTGGGGTTCGATTTGGAATTCTGGCGACAAGAGCGACGGAGATGCAATGACAATGTTTCTCTGGCGACAATGAGAAGCAGCTGTCCGGCTACGATCCTGGGCTGAAAAATGGGTCCAATTTGGAATCTGAATGACGAACATGGTGATTTGTGGTAGAGATTTTATGGCCACGGTTTGGGATTTTGGACTGAAAAGACAAAGATGTTTTGGAAAGAATTTTGAGAAATTGAATTGAGTTTAACTTTTAACTAGCTGTTGCTTTGATTTGCAGGAATGAGAAAAAAAAAAACTTAGCAGAATATATGGGTTTTCTTGTTGAAAGAATAAAGAAAAACGTTTCTAAAATACAATTAATTTAACTAAAGAAATTGATTTAACTAACTCAGTCTAAATACAATTCAATATACTCAAAAGAAATTGAGTACTACTATTATTGGTTTCATGTGGAAACTAGAATGTGGAAACTAGAAGAACTACAATTCCATAATAATATCATCCATCAACCGCCAATTGACAAAGAATCGTCAAACTTAGTCAAAGCCAATTCTCTAATCAACTTGAGAATTCATATTGACCCCAAATCTTATATTGGAAATATATGTAGTTTTACAATCTCAATAAATTTTGGGATATACTCTAAATGAATATTTTGAGAATTTTATTATATAATATTTCCAAGCCAAAGAATTTAGTGAAAAGAAATTTGTTTGCTTGTTAAAAAGGGTCAATGACTTTGATATGTTGCGACTAAAAACATGTCTTATTATATGTGAAAAAGAAAGTCACTTTAAATGACAATAATAAATTGAGAGATACGATCTCATTCTATTTTTTTCCACTTGAGCAAACATAGAGATGCACTTGTATAATATTAATTATAAGGGAAAGTCTCTTGTTAGGACGGACTAAAGGATCATCTGTTAGGCCAAAATTTCATACCGCTACATTATAGTACAAAAGCCAATACATTATAGTAAAAAGTCAATACATCATAATACTAATACAAAAATCAATACATCATAGCACGGGTCAGATATGAAAAACCAATACTTTTGAGTACAAAAACTAATACATCAAAGTTCAAAAACCAATACATTAGAGTATCAGATCAGATGGCCTAACGGGTCATGACCCATCAATTTAGTCTAACGCAAGTCTTTGCCTAATTATAATAATAAATCATTGAGAGACATGATATTATTTTTCATAATACCAATGTTAGACCTCCGGATAAATAAATTTCTTGAGGCTAACAAGGATCGATATGAATAGTGGAATTAACCTCAAAGTAAAGGGGAAGAGACATGTTGATCCCTACCTATGTGGAAAGAATGAACCACAGGGTAAGATGTATAAGAGTTCGTGATATTTATTGATCGTAGTAGAAGTCATGAAGGTTCTCCCAACAACATTTCTTAGTCAATGGATATACTCAATTTTGATTGATAAAATTTGTTTGTTTCTTATTTTAAAAATAACTTGTAAAAGTATAATCAATCGTTCATATTAGACTATTGTGTTTGGTCTTAAAGTTTATTTTGAGTTAGATTTATGTGATGTGTCCTGATTTAAATTAATTATAATTTTTACAGGCTTGTTGATAAATTTTACATTTCATTCTAAAGCATTGAATGTAATTGAGTTTATTTACCACACATTCACATACAAGGTTCATGAGAAAACTATTTGATATAATGCAACATATCTAGTAAATAATATTAGAATGAACAATATTTCGTTCAAATATCTCTGTAGAATGTGAGAATTTGTCGAGGAATAGACAATTATTCACTTAATTGATATTTATATGTGACAAAATCTTGATGCCTGGTGGCACATTGATTAACGTCATAATAGCTCATTATGGACCAAGAGCGAACGAACCTTGTTAAGTTTGATAATATTCATGTTGATGATTATCATTAAGAAGTACATTATGAGAATGGAACTATACTTTTAATTTATGTGGAAGCAAACACTTTTTAGAGTCAGTCTAGTAATTTTACTTTACTACTTTTTGATTATTGAATCATAAGTTATAACCAACAAAGAACTTTTGGATACTGGCTCATTCAAGTTTTGACACGACTGACATGGATTCTTTGGTCATCGTGATATGATGGTCCATATTATAAGAAATTAACATGGACATCTTTTATTTTGAGTGAAACATAAAACGAGATAGAAATTTGATGCACAGTATAGTGTCGAACTAAAGTTGTTCAATTATAGCTAGTGCATTCTAAAGTACTAGGAGCACTATATACATTCATATCTCAAAAATACATCACTCGTTTTTTCAAAACTTGTTCATTAGCAAAATTGTATGATTGAGACCTGCATTTGCTAAAGATAAAAAGTATAATATTTCATTCTTATAATTGATAATTGGTGATACATGTGGACATGACCATTCAAAATGCGGATCATTCAAGTATTTTATAGTTTTGGTCGATGCTTCATCACGTATCATCCATAAAAATGTTGCATTTGCAAAGCTTCTAGCACATTTAATATGATTGAGGACTCACCACACTTATAAAGCACCCATAATGCTAGAGAGTTTACATCAAAGGTACTTGATGTCTATTGCATTTTAATAAAGATCGATGTATTGGATCTTGTACCCTAATGTGCATATACAATAAGGGCTCAAAGATGACACCGTCAAAAGGAATATAGATGGTGACTAATGTTGAGGATTTTATTCTTGGGAATAATTCCTTATTTAGTTGTTTGCCTTTCTTGGGCCCAAAATATATTAGGGAACTAGAATTAGGACTCTAGATTTATTTCCTAGATTATGTCTAAGATTTTATTTAGTTTCCTAGATTGTATTTAGGACTTGTTTAACTTGTCTACCAAGTTTAGGACTCTAGGAATCTTGTCTATTTAAGACAAGACAAAGCCAAGAGAAGTGAACACATTCGATAATCTTGACACACAGTTTTTTGAGAAGGACGCAGCAAGAGCAAGACGACGCAATCAAAGAAGAACACGAGCAAGTAAAAGACTTGTGACAACGATCCAAATCAAGGAGATCTTCGAAGTTGCGTAACCAACAGAGAAGATCATCACAAGCTTTGCCAAAAGACTTGAAGCCACGATTTTAATCACGGGATCTTTGGAGTTGCGTAACCAACAAAGAAGATCATCATCCTTCAAGGCGACAAGTATTTTAGTATCATAGTTTTTGATACCGTAGTTTTCATATATTACTTTGAGTCTTTTCTATTGATCGTGAACAAGATAAGTAATATAGTTTTTGGGTTTGTACACCCAAGTTCACAAGTATCTTTTACTTGTGAACTGATTTTAAATTGTTGTGTTCGGTTTTTAATATTCCGCTGCACATTTTTAGACTCTGTGTGATGTTGGTTTCGATGTTCTTAACATCGTTCTCAACATCTGTTTTCTAAAACTACTGTTTATTATTCTGAAACTGTTTGATGTTGATTTCAGTGTTGGTTAACATTGAAAACAACATCATCTACTGATACTTATTTTCAAAACCATAGACCTTCAAATTCAACAATTGGCATCTAGAGCGGGTTACTTAACCTTTTAAGTACTGATCCTTATTTGTCTAGGTACTATGGATACTCTGAGGAAGAAGAGCTTGACCGCTACAGAGTATATTGAAGATGACGATGAGGTTGATGAATCTCTTGACGAGTACGAGAAGCTGAGCATTGAGTAAGAACAATTATATGCTAGTTGGGGAAAACAAGTACTCAAAGTCAAGGATCTTAGAATCGAGATGGACAAATTGACTAAGGAAAAGGATGATCAACTTAATATAATTGTCCGATCGGAGTCATCCCTCACTAAAAAGGATGATGAGCTAGAACGAGTAAAGACCAAATTGAAGAAGGTCCAAGAAACCCTCACAAACCTCAACAAGGGCAAGGCCAAGCTGGATGAAATTATGGAATCGAGTATCCCGGATTCTTCAAAACACGGGATTGGATACAAGAACGTTCAAAAGCCAATTTATTGTCAAAAGGTGAAGTCGACCAAATGCCACAAGAGGAGAAGAAGACAATACACGTGTCATCACTGTGGTGAACCAGGTCACATACGACCATACTGCTGGAAGCTTGTTGGCAAGAAAACTCATTTTAAAAGGTCGAAGTTGACTGCTGAATCCAATGTTGGTTTCCTGAAAACCAACACCAAAACCAACACCAGGTTAAAAAAGGTTTGGGTCAAGAAAAATGACATCAAGTGTAACATGATCTGTACCTCCCTGAAATCCCACATCCCTGGAGCCTGGTACTTCGACAGTGGATGCTCTAAGCACATGACCGGCTCGGATGTTCTCCTCTCGAATATTATCAAGTTTCAAGGAGGAAAGATTAAGTATGGTGGAGGTGCAAATGGCCAAATCATTGGCCAAGGAACCCTTCATGTACGTGGTATTTCAAAGCTTGAGAATGTGTTGCTGGTTAAAGGTTTAACAACGAACTTGATAAGTATTAGTCAACTGTGCGATGGTGGTTTTAATGTCAAGTTCACTCATGAAAGATGCGAAGTTTATGACGAAGGGAATGCATGTATTCTCATTGGTCAGAGGACTTCAGATAATTGTTATCAAATCAATGGTGATGTGTTCTGCAAGCAGTCTCAATTGAGTGATGCCGAGGTGTGGCATCAAAAGCTCGGACATGTCAATTATAAGATAATGGAGAGATTAGTCAACAAGGATGCTGTGATCGGATTGCCTAAGCTCAACATTAAAATTGTTCCTATGTGCGAGGCATGCCAGAAAGGAAAGCAGGTAAGAGTGCCACATCCAATAGTACAAAGTCTCACTACCTCATATTGTTTCGAACTCCTTCATATGGACCTTTTGGGACCACTTGAAGTTGAGAGCCTTGGTGCTAAAAGGTATGTTCTTGTGATAATAGATGATTTTTCTCGTTTTACTTGGGTAGATTTCTTAAAAGAAAAATTTGAGGCTTTCGAAACATTTAAAAAACTTGCAAAAAGGTTGTGTGTGCAATTTGGTGTGAATATTGGTAGGATTAGGTCTGATCATGGAAAAGAATTTGAGAATTCATCATTTTCAAAATATTGTTCCAAAGTTGGTATAATTCACGAGTTTTCTTCACCCATTATCCCCCAACAAAATAGGATAGTCGAACGCAAAAATAGATCTCTTATAGAAATGACTAGGACTATGCATATTTCAAATGTGGTTGATAAAAGTTTTTTGGCAGAAGCAATGAACACTGCATGCCATATAATTAGTAGGGTGTATTTTAGACCAGGGTCTTGTGTTACTCTCTATGAATTATTGATGGACAAAAAGCCAAATTTGAGTTATTTTCATATTTTTGGGTGCATTTGTTATGTGCTAAATGGAAGAATTCATCTTGCAAAACTTGACTCAAAGAGTGATAAATGTGTTTTCATGGGATACTCTCGAAATAATCATGCACATAGAGTGTTTAATCTTAGAACGTGTTGCATGATTGAGTCGGTTAACGTCAAGTTTGATGATTTGATGAGTGGTTTTAAACCTGCTGAGGAAGATGATCTGGTTTATGATCAAAATCCTCAAGATAATGTCACAGTTGGTGTAGATGAAAGTGCAGGTGTTAAAATTGGAGAAACGAGTGATGTTGGTATCGGTGTTGGTTCTGGGAACACAACATCAAACCCAACACCTACTCAAACTGCTCCAGAATCAGATTCTGATCCAAATGTGTAAAATCCAGTTGAACCCATTGACTTACATCAGAGAAATATTCCCTCAAAAATTCTGAAGAATCATCCTATGAGCTAAATCATTGGAGATCTCGATGAAAGAACTACAAGAAAGCGACAAATAAATTTCAAAGAGATGGTAAGATTTGTTTGCTTGTTTACTAATAGTTCTAAAACTCGAGAATCTTTGTCTCTTTCCAAAACAGAGKCCAAMRGWGTAGAGGATGCTCTTAAAGCCGAGTATATTGTAGCTGGAAGTGCTTGTACACAGTTATTGTGGATGAACCAAATGATAGAGGACTACGGTCTACATATAAGAATATTGACTATGCTCTGTGATACTTCCAGTGCCATTGATATCTCGAAAAATCCAGTCCAGCTTTCTCGAATCAAGCACATTTACATAAGGTACAACTTTATTCGAGACTTGGTTGAGAGGAAGATAGTTAGCCTTGAGCATATAGGAATAGACAATCAGCTTGCTGACATATTCACAAAGGCATTAGATTTCGAGACCTTCTCCCGTTTGAGAAGAGATCTCGGTATGTGCATTGTCTGAGCCAATGTTGGTTTGTGATGTTGTGACACACCAAATTCAACATCAGTCACAACATCTGTATAATTTTGCATGCATTTTTATTTTTCTTTTCATACATAATCCAAATGCATTGAGTCTGGTTGAAAGTGCGATAAGGTCTTGTGTTGTAATAAAAGTGATGACAAAAAGACTAACCTCTTCAATTAGGTGATTGTGGAGCTTTCCCGCAGAAACTGGTTTTCTCCTAGGTCCCAAAACAAGAGGTGTTAACAGCAATTGCTGAAGATAAGCTGTTTCTCTTCAAATCTCTAAAAAAAAGAGATGAAGAAAATCTGGATACAAATTGATCCAATCTTTAAATTTCACCTTCTTGAGTGATTTTGACGTAGTCATTAACTTGAGTTAAGGGTAAGTTTCCATTGACTTCACCTGAGGCAATGTTGGTTATAATGTCATCTGTCATGAAAAGCAACACGGATTAAGTCACTAAAACCATAATGTAATTTTAAACCTTCTTAGGTCATGGATTTTAGGCATCTAATAGGACATTTATACTTTGGGAAGATGCCTACTTGGTGTGCGAAATGTTGCTTGTGTTTTTGTCTATCTTGAGTTCTCTTAATCTTGTTTTGAATCTTGCTAACCGCGTATTTCAGTGGAGTTGTAATCGGACGGTTGGACAGGTAATAATGATATTGATTTGGTGAGTGAAAAATTGTTATGCAAAGACTTTGTTCAACTATGGTGATGGTTTATAAAAATCTAGCTCTATATCGGTTATAATTTGTAGTTGGGATTTGTGATTTTTATTCTCCAAATAAGAGATAGTGGGCAATTCAAGCATAGAGATCGTGTGTCTTATTTTGAGAAAGAAAACTTTGGGTTTTAAAATTGGTAGTGGGGGTTTATTTATTCAGTTTATTCTTTATTTACCCGTTTCCTTCCCTACTCCGGTCATTTTTACCCAAATTGACAAGTTAAGGTTTTTTACTTTTCCTTTCTCTCAATTTTACTGCCTACGGAACTCGATGTTGTGTTTGTGGTTGTTTCCAATTCTCTTGCAGAATGTCGAATTCACCATCACCCAGCAAAGCTCCGAAAACAGGATGTGCATCTAGATAATAAGAAAATCCCACCAAAAGAGAGAAAAGAAGAAGTCCAAAGCTATCGTGTCAGCCCATGTTGGTTCTGGTGTTGTGACACTGAAACCAACATCCCTTGCAGACAATCCTGCCTCCTCTCCAAGCTCTGATTCTGACAATGTTCCATCTGCCAGTGCACCGATATCAACAACTGCCTCTAACCACTCTGCTAGCTCTGATGAGGCTCCGTCTCAAGCCATCGAGATTGAAGACATGGAACCAATTTCCACGAGGTTCTTGACGAGTGAAGCTGACGAGCTGTTCTTGGGATTTCAAAATCGAGGCATGATTGCTGAGCGCCAAATCCCCATTGCTGTTTTCGTGAAGCAGACTCTGATTACCTTCTTTAGGCACCGAGGCACCTCTTCGAGCTGGTGTCATGTCCGGTGTTGGTTTTGGTATTTCCAACATCAGTACCAACATGGTTCATTTTTCTGTTCCGTTTGTCCGAGTCCAAATTACTTTATTTGATAATCAGGTTGCACAGCACCAGGCGCTTCGGGACTCGTTTGTTGAGGTCCTTTTGCTTTCAGAACAAAAAAGGGGAGAAGAATGTAGAAGACGCTGTTGTGAATGTGATTTGTTTTTGTTTGTTTTAAACAATGGTTACTTCACTTAGGGGGAGTTTCTAATTCAGGTGGAGTTTTTAGTCTTTTGATCAATTTCATTCGTCTTGGGTATTTTGTCCAGAAAGGCAAAAGGGGGGGATTGTTGAGGATTTTATTCTTGGGAATAATTCCTTATTTAGTTGTTTGCCTTTCTTGGGCCCAAAATATATTAGGGAACTAGAATTAGGACTCTAGATTTGTTTCCTAGTTTATGTCTAAGATTTTATTTAGTTTTCTATATTGTATTTAGAACTTGTTTAACTTGTCTACCAAGTTTAGGACTCTAGGAATCTTGTCTATTTAAGACAAGACAAAGCCAAGAGAAGTGAACACCTTCGATAATCTTGACACACGGTTTTTTGAGAAGGACGCAGCAAGAGCAAGACGACGCAAGCAAAGAAGAACACGAGCAAGTAAAAGACTTATGGCAACGATCCAAATCAAGGAGATCTTCGAAGTTGCGTAACTAACGGATAGGATCTTCACAAACTTTGCCATAAGACTTGAAGCCAAGATTTTAATCACGGGATCTTTGGAGTTGCGTAACCAACAAAGAAGATCATCATCCTTCAAGGCGACAAGTAATTTAGTATCATAGTTTTTGATACCGTAGTTTTCATATATTACTTTGAATCTTTTGTATTGATCGTGAACAAGATAAGTAAGGGTTTGTTCACCCAAGTTCACAAGTATCTTTTACTTGTGAACTGATTGTAAATTGCTGTGTTCGATTTTTAATAGTTATTCCGCTGCACATTTTTAATCTTTGTGTGATGTTGGTTTCGATGTTGTTAACATCGTTCTCAACATCTATTTTCTAAAACTGTTGTTTATTATTCTGAAACTGTTTGGTGTTGATTTCAGTGTTGGTTAACATCAAAAACAACATCGTCTACTGATACTTATTTTCAAAATCATAGACCTTCAAATTCAACAACTAAGAAAATATTTATGCACACTCATTTGTCTTTGCACAGGGTTATGCAATACTACATGTAACTCTTATTATTCGTTTATAAACCTCTACTAACTAAGTATTTTGCATACCAGTTGGTAACTGGATATAAGCCTGATAATTTATATCTACACATATTTGGTTACGCAGTATATGTGCCTATTGCGCCCCCACAACGCATTTATATGGGTTTCTAAAGATGATTAAGTATTTATGTTGGATATGAATCTCCAACAATCATCCTCTATTTGAAACCTTTGATAGACGATCTCTTTATCGCTAAATTAGCGAATTTGTCACTAAAATGAGACAATCTTCCCATCGTTAGGGGGAGATGAGAGAAATTATTTTCTAATGGAACGACGAGAATAGTTTCATACTATGTCTCATTATAATCCCCGCATTTCACAATGTAACGTAAAAGTAAAGTAAAGTGAACAATTGATCTTCTAAGTACAGAAGACTTAATCTCTAAAGTGACGAGATCATATATATACCAGCTGTAAATGTGTCTGCAAGGTTAAAGACCCCATAAGGGGCACAATGTCAAATATTAAGATATTACAACCATACTTAGTGGAGGTGTGGTTGAGGTCGTGACTCCTAAAAGGAATAGGGGGAGGTCACTTGGTTCGATCAATACTCGCCCAAGGAATAAGAGGGCACGTATGGCACAAATTCAACTAATCATCAATGAAGATAATGACTCTCATGAGATTATCTCTGATTATACTTATGTTCATGAATCATTACCGGAGGACGCTTCGATATTAAATATGATTCCAGAGAATAAAGAAATTTCAATGTACAATGTGAGTTTTATATGAGTTGATGGAAAAATCTTCCACACACATTGATGATAATATCGAACTAGCTCTATTGAAATGTCAATATTGAGCAAATTGACCTAATTCTAAAGAATGAAACTAGGTAGAACTAAATTCACTGACAACAAGGCAGGTGTTTAGTAGTTCGTGAGTATCTACGATAAATGTTATGATCATTCATATATTTGATAATAGTGCTTGAACTCTATCACTGAAAGAAAATATGATAATACGAGTAATATCACCACAACTCTTCTACAAACTAACAACTATGAAACTTTCTCAAGAATCAAGTAAATTGAGGAAGTGGAGACTTTCAAAGTTCTCTTGATAGATGTACATATCAGAGAGAGGTGTACACTTTAGGGGGAGTCTCAATATAGGTGTGTTGTACTCTTTTTCCTTAGACCAAGTTTTAGTTTTCCCATTGGGTTTTTTTACTTGGCAAGGTTTTAACGAGGCAACAATAAAATACCATTTCACCCTTTGACTTAGCACAAGGGGGAGTGTTGAAGGAAAAAACATAATTAGTGTGCCTTCGTCAACAAGTAAACTGATGAGGGCAGTTTAGGTATTTATTATCTTTATGTATTATGGAAACATGTAATTGATACCCTATATAAAGGGAGTCTTTGATGAATAAGAGAATCCTAATTTCTACCGTCTCCTTCGTCTCTCTTTTTATGTCTTCTACTTATGCTCTTCCTTTTACAACCTATGGTTTTTATTTAATGAGTTTAATAAAGAAAAATTAAAAGTTGAGAATGTGAAAGAATAAAGATTTCTAAAATAAAACCAGCTTTTATTAAGGTGGAAAATATGAAAGTTTGAAAAAGTATAAAGGCCAAAAAAAAAAAAACGAAAACAAAACGGTTACGGAGCTCGGTGAGAAAAAATAAACAAATGGACTTGGGTTGGGGTAGTAGGACTTACTGTAATGTGAAAAACGATAAATTACACGCTAATTGGCGGTTTAATTCCGGTGATTTATGTGCTTAATATTATCATATATGCTTATTTCTCGTATAATTGTTATTATGAGCAATCAAGCACAAATCTTATATTTCTTCTCTATTTTGCAGTATTTGGTGCTATATTTATCGAAGGATGTCCCACAAGGAAGTAGAGAAATGAGGATTGATGAATCGAGGAGAGAAAAATCAAGAATCAGGATGATGCGTCAATGACATGTCGATGCCGAGGATGGACCGCGTCAGTCGACGCGATGTGCGGTGTGACGCCGAAGGTTGGCTCGCGTCAGTCGACGCCATGTCGACGCTCATGTTCTGAAGCGTCGATGGGAAGGGCGTCAGTCGACGTTATGTCGACGCTCATGTTCTGAAGCATCGATGGGAAGGGCGTCCGTCGACGCCCATGCAGGACGACGCAGGCAGGTGATGCGCGTTGACGCCGAGGGCTGGTTCGTGTCAGTCGACGCTCCGTCGACGCCGACTCGGCAGAATTATTTTAGGAAGAATCTTGGGCGGCAAGAAAAATGAATTCTATATAAACCCCGACCCTATTTCGTCCCAGAGGCATAATACAACATATCCTAGGGTTCTAAGGAGGTCCAGAGAGGTTCCAACTTGTCCCAAGTCATCCACATGCAAGAGAACTTGAAGATTGACGTTCCAAGATGCAAGATTCAAGTTCAACACATCATCTCTCCTATTTTATCAAGGATTATGTTTGTTTATCTGAACCTTTTCTTTTATTTTCTTAACTCCATGAGTGAGTAAATTTATTATCTAGTTCTAGGGATGTTGAAACCCTCGTGAAACTATGTTTAATTGATTTGTGCAATATTGTCTTTCGTTCTTCGTATGCGATTGTTTGTGTTGTTCTGTTTTCAATTTATGATTGCTTAATTCTTAATTTGGCTTGATCACCTAGATTAGGGATTGGTTATCTATTGCTAGAAATAGGATTGCTTCCCGTGTAATTGTCGTAATTACTATTTCTCTGAAGCAACTAATGATTGTAAATCGTTAGGGACAACACAACATAGGTTGAATAAACCGAGCTTATGCGTTTGTTGCCTAGATTAATCTATTTGCCTAATTATTAATGCTGTTAATTGGTTGAACCTAGAGAGCTTATTCTAGGTTATTCAATAATTAGATTCAATTAAAGAGCTTATTTTAATGGAGTAAACAGTAAGGGTAAATTCGAGTAGCAGAGCTTATTGCTACTTAGGGTTTTTAGTCGCATGTGATGAATGGATTATGATATTGTAGTTGGTTAAATGAGTGAATCGAGGGTGGAAACTGAACTAGAACTAGGCCTTTATTATTATTGAATTCTTCGTTAATTGTTTTCTTGCTAGTTTAATTGCTTGTTTATTTTATTAGTTAAATTAATTCATAATTCCTTACCCCAATTATTTATTTAAATAAAATACGAATCATCACAATCTAACCACACTTCTCGTGGGTTCGACCCTTACTTATCGCTACTACTAGTTAGTGGAGAGAAGCTGAGGAAAATAAATATTTAATTTGACGCTTGACGACGGGAGGTCATAATGAATAATAAATAATTCAATTAGATGGAAAAAATAAATCAAAGAGTTTCTAAATGGGTCGAAATAAAATGAATGTAAAATGGGTTTAGTTATTTAAATATAAATAACCATATAAATAGGGAGATGACTACGGTGTCGTGAAGGCACTATGCCCTCTACCTCCCTGCATTTCCATCCATTTACCTATATTTGTAATCAACTTTTGATCCAATGATTATGATTAAGTGAATAATGGTGCCCACGCGGCATTGTAGAAATTCCCTATAAATAGTTTAAGATTACGCAATATATAAATATTTGGAAATCGAAAAAAAATACTAATCTCTAATAAAAGTTTGAGATTAATAGTTGAAAATAAGTTTAAATAAAAAATTCTAAATAGCCAATCTTGGATTTATAAACATAAAAATAAATTAAACTAATAGGTCTAACATTATCTAAATAAATTAAGACAATATTCACTATAAAACTATTCATGTCCTTTAAAGAAAAAAGGAGAATGGCTAAAAGAATTAAAAAAAAATTAAGACTTTTAATGATAATATATAAATAAAATCAAGTCAAGACTTTTCACGAAATATGTGAAGAAAATATATCATGAACTGTATTAAAAAGAAATTGATCTTGACTAAATTAAAGCGACAAGATTGTGAGTTTAGAAAAAAGAAATGTGATTATTTTAAAAAAGTGTAGGAAATAAATATACTACTACTACTACTACTACTACTACTACTACTACTACTACTACTACTAATAATAATAATAATAATAATAATAATAATAATAATAATAAATTATTCTAGATAAATAAATAAATTTAAGTTGAAATAAATTGTGGAGTTTTACAGGAGCTTTGCAACCTATATTTTTGGTGAGTCAATATTTTTGGTCGCATCAAATGAAGAGAAAGCATTTCAGAGCTCAAAGACCTTTTTTTTTCTTTTTTTTTTTTTGGTGAGTCATTCTTTTTTGTCGCATCAACTCTAATGATTTTACTAGGATAATGTGTGCATGTATTAAGTCTCCCAAATGCATGAGAAATCTATTCTTATAAGGTGGTGGTGGAAATGCATTTTGTTTAATGGAGTCCGATAATAGATTTGGACGTTGCGACATCGTAAAGGCTATAATTGCTGGTGAAAATGGATTTGGTTAAAGTTACATATGGTAGCTTTGACCAAATATTCCAAATGCTGATGGTTCATTAGTTCTGAAAACTAATGTTAAATTCTTAATCTACGATTCGAGTAGATTATCGTGGTGTATTACTTTCACAAATCCATGTTCGGGTGAGTGAAAAGTCAATGACCAATGTTGGACATTTGGAAGGTAAAGGGGACATGAAATTTCCTAAGTAAAGAGAAAATGTCCGACATATGAATGATATTCATTATTTTCAGGAGATTAAATTATTAGAGATGGTGGATCGCAAACTATTTATTTCTTGGGGTTTAATTAGTTTGGGCCTCTTCTGGAAGCTTCCAAGTATTTCTAATTGAGTAAAATAACGAGATGACTTGTATTAAGAATCCTAATTCCTACAATTTCCTACCTTATTTAAGGGTCCCTCAAACCTATAAATATCAACTCCTACATAGTGTAAAAACACAATACATACAAGTACATCAAAACATACTCCTAAATAGTGTAAAAACACAGTACATACAAGTACATCAAAACATATTTCTAATCGCGTTCATGCACACATCATAATCCTACCTGCCTCACGCATCATATAGCCTCCAGTTATGATTTTGCTCAGTTGTCCAGTTGGTTCTCGTTCGTTAGGGTGATCGGATACATAGTATAAAATCACAATTCATACAAGTACATCAAAACATGTTTCTAAGCGCGCTCATGCATACGCGCCATGATTCTACCTGCCTCACGCATCATATAGCCTGCAGTTATGATTTTTCTCAGTTGTCCGGCCAGTTCTCATTCGCTAGGGTGACCGGATTGATTGCTTCTTCCGACATTGTTGTCATTGTATCTTGGGAGATTTGTTACCATAAATTCGTGAGCACGTGTACGAGGCAATAAGAACTTTAAGGAAAGAGTTCTCTCGGCTCGACACATTCCTTTCGTTTTGTTATTTATTTACGTTTATATATTTAATATATATTTAATCGTGTTAGATCTGTTAGTCAAATTATTCCCCGATATTATTGCCAAATTTATTGTTGTGTCACCAACAAGTTTAAGATTCATATTCGTAATACTAATTTGTAATTTTGTTTGTGGTTTGAGCTACAATCTGACTTAAGGGACGGAGAAAGACGGAGAACACGAATTCATCCGAGAAATAAGATGGACATTGACTACGCATTCATCATTGACAAATGCTTACCAAACTTAAACTCATGAAGCTGAGCATCAAAAAATTCAGCTCAAGGAATCATCTAATCTAATCATTTTTTTGATTCTTTGTAAGATTGTAAATTTATAAATAAATTGAAACATTTTGTTGAGTATGAGGTCACAAGAGTGCAGAGCTTACTGGTGACTTGATAACATGAGATCAGAAGGTCGCAAGAGAGCCGATCTTACTGGCGACCTGATTTCATGAGATCTCAAGAAAGCCGACCTAATCAGCGACCTGATAATTTCAGGTCACATGAGTGCAGACCTAATAGGTCGTAATACTGAGCTGGTAGCCATACGAGAGGTTGTCACTGTGATTACTTGGAGAGAGGTTGCCATAAGAGCTCACTTGGAGCCTACGCTAACGACCCAATACTTTACTTACAAGTTGGTCCAGCCCAATTTGGATGTAAAGTTGTAATAGAGTATAAATAGGCTTCGTCCTTCATTCCTTGTAACAAGAAAATCAGAAATACAGAATTCTCTCTTGCTCCATGAAAGATTAATCCAATTTATAATAAAAATATTCACAAATTCTACATGGTACCAGAGCGATTAACTCGATAAATCATAGATATGTCGACGTCAAGCAACGGTCCATGGAAATGTGCTCTCACAAATAATTACAGCTCCAGCGCAGCACAAAATGCAATCTATGCAAATCAAGCTACAACTCAAGAAGATGATCCTCTCCAGTTGCATGGTTCAGATCATACAAGAATGGTTTTAGTTACCAATTCACTGAAACGCAACAATTATTTTCCATGGCAACGAGCTATGGTAATCGTGCGGGGTGCGAAAACAAATTTATGGTTCGTGAATGGTAAAGTACCAAAACCAGATAAATCTTCAGCAAACCTTGAAGTCTGGCAGAAGATTGACTTTATGGTTACCAGTTGGTTGTTGAATAGCATATCTCGTGACATTGTTGATGCATTCATCTATGCGGAATCTCCTAGAGAGCTCTTGGATGAATTGGAGCAGATATTTGGGCAATTTAATGGACCATAACTCTATCAGCTACAAAGAGAAATTGTGAACATAAATCAAGGTAATGACTCTGTTGTGACACATTTTTCAATACTGAAGAAACTCTAGGATGAATATTCAAATTTGGTTCCTGTACCGAGCTGCACCTGTGGAGCTCACAAAGTTTGGTTAGAAAATGATGAACACACCAAGCTTATGCAGCTTCTAATGGGATTGGATGAAAGTTTTGAACATGTAAGGGGTCAGGTGCTTCTGATGGATCCTTTGCCAGATATCAATAGAGCATATTCTATGATTTTGAGAGTAGAAAAACAAAGAAATGTAAATCAAACCTTTTGTGAAGGTATTGATAATGAAGCTATGATGGATAATGTGAAGAAATTTGGAAATAACTATTATAAAGGAGGTGAGGGTTATGAACAGTGGAATGGGCAAGGAAATACTTCAAGACATATAGGAGCAATTGGATAAGGAACATGAGGTTCACAAGGTTTTAAGGGAAGAAACAACGTGAGGAGAACCAAAGAAGAAAAAGAAAAATTGATTTTCAACTATTGTCATTTCAATGGTCATGAAATACATGAGTGTTTCAAAATTCATGGCTATCCAGAATGGTACAAAAGGACCCAAATATCAAAAATCCAAATTCAATGCATACATGGTTCACACAGGCAAGGATGATAAAGTGCAAGGGGCCTTAAAGACTGATTCAGTGCAACCAGATATTGCTAGGATCAAACAGAAGCAACTAGCAAAATACATGACTTCTCTGGGAACAGGTGGTATTGAGGCTAACGGGTCAGTCCTCTACTTCTTAATCACATAAAGCCAATAAACTCCAAAGTCATTATTTATCTCCCAGATGGTTCCTCAAAAATAGTCACACACTCTGGAGAAGTTCACATTACTGAAAATTTTATACTTAAAGATGTTCTGATAGTCCCATCCTTCAAATACAACTTCATATCCATCTCAAAACTTACTCAAACAGAAAACATCAAGTGTACTTTTTATCCATCTCATTGTGTGATGCAGGACCAGAAGACTGATCACACAATTTCTGTAGGACAAGCTATTGGAAGACTTTATGTACTTCATACCTCAGCTCGTAACCATAGATCTTCGTGTAATTCTGTAGAAAGCTCTTTTCATTGTAATAATGTGCTTGATAATTGTCACAAACAATTAGCAAATGCTTCTACTTCTACCTTACAACATTTACATTTTCTGAAACCCTTTTGTAATGAAAATTCTTCTGAGGTAATAAAGAACACAGATGCTTGCTTTGATCTTATACACATTGATGTCTAGGGACCTTTTCACTCTGGGAATATGTTTTCTAATACTCCTTATTTTCTGACACTTGTAGATGATTACAATCGTGCGACCTGGACCTACCTTATGACACACAAGAATCAAGTCACTCATTTTCTTAAAAAATTATCATCACGATTAAAAATCAATTTAAAAGGGGATTAAGGTTTTCAGGTCGGATAATGGAGGGAGTTTATAAATATAAGTTTTGCTACTCTGTTTAACTCTTGATAGGCGAGAAATTGTGCTTTAATTAAGGGTTTAATCACTATGTTTTTATGTGCTTAATATTCTCATATATGTTTATTTCTCGCATATTTACTATTACGAATGGAGGAGCACCAATTGTATATTTCTTCTCTATTTTGCAGTATTTGGTGCTATAATAAGTGAATGAGGTTTTACAAGAAGTTGAGAGACAAGGATTGACGAATCGACGAGAGAAAAATCAAGAATCAGGATGCTGCGTCGATGACGCATCGATGCCGAGGATGGCTCGTGTCAGTTGACGCGATGTTCGGTGTTGCGCTGGCTGTGTGAGCGTCGATCGACGCTGGGTCGATGCCATGTCGACGGGAAGCTGCTGAAGCGTCGATAGAAGGTCCGTCAGTCGACGCAACGTCGACGCTCATGTTCTGAAGCGTCGATGGGAAGGGCGTCAGTCGACGCCCATGCAGGACGACGCAGGCGGGTGATGCGCATCGACACCGAGGGCTGGTTCGCGTCAGTCGATGCTCCGTCGACGCCGACTCGGCAGAATTATTTTAGGGAGAATCTTGGGCGGCAAGAAATAGGATTTCTATATAAACTCGACCCAAACTCGTCAAAAAAAGACTTTGACACAATCCTAGGGTTCCAAGGCTTGAAGAGGGGACCCCAAATCACCCAATAAACAAGAGATTGAAGATCCAAGACCAACAATC
>BMAC01000126.1:1547205-1562893 GCA_014905375.1 Phtheirospermum japonicum | reverse complement strand
GGCTTGGGTTATTAATGTTGTTTGGGCCGGTCCATTTTGAATTAAAAGCAAAGTTTTGTTTTGTATTTTTATTTGGTCCATTCCTTATTTAAGCCCATTGGGCTTGGGCTTGTTAATAAAAAAAATTAAAACAAAACAGAATGAATTAAAAGGGAAGGAACAAACGGGTTTTAAAAAACACCTACACACACAGAGACGTAAATCGAAAACCCTAGCCACCCTCCCAGCCGTCCACTTTCCTCGCCCGCCGCCGCTTGCCGTCGGCCGCCGTCACACACCGAATCGTTCGGTTTTCTCCGTCGTTCTCAATCCTTCGACGGATCTAGTGCTCCGTCATAAGGACGTCAGGTAATACGGTGTGTGACACCGATTCACCGGAGTCACGTCGCGACCGCCGGATTTTCTGTCTCGCCGGAACGTTGATGTTTCAACCTGCCGTCCGACGCTTCGGCGCCGTCGCCTCCCGCCGCCGTCGTGAGTGTCACGGCACTGCTGTCTCTCCGACGCTGTCGAGCCTGGTCGCTGCAACCATCGCCGCGTCGCACCATCCGTTCCGAACGTAGCCGGAACTCCATCGCCAGCGCGTCACGCCTTGCTGTCATCTCCATACGCCTGCTGTTGCCGCGTAGACGGATCGCCTGCACCACCGTCGCCATCAAGCCGAGGACCGCTGCCGTCCTGCTGCCGCCCCGTCGCCATTGCCGTGAGGTGACGAAGGCTATCCCTTGTTAATATATATATATATGTCGTGCAGTATGTGTGTTCATATAAATATGAAGTATAAAGATGCTTTTTATATTATGTGTGTGCATGCTGTGTTGGTTAATATATATATATATATATATATACTATATATAATTTGTATGATATATATATATATATTTATATATATATATATATATATATATTCGTATGATATATATACTTAATGAAGTGCATGCATTTGGTTTAATATATATATATGGTTGATGCATGTATATTGTATATATGTGTGCTGTAATGAATATGTGTGTGCATGATATGTATGTTAGATACATATATGTGTGTGTGTTACATCTTATATTAAATATATATATAATATGCATGTGTGTATATGATACAGTATGTGTAATATGTATGTTTATAATATGTCTGTATTTGCATGCATCATATATAATTATTATATATATATATACGTGTTTATGAAATATGTATATAATATATAATTATATATATGATTAATATATGATTAATATATTAATAAATATATAATTGTTAATATAAGTTTAATATATTAATATATATATATATATATATATATAATTGTTATATATATATAATTTATAGAAACCGACCATGCTCGTTTGATTTTACAAAAATCGAATTATTTCATTGAAAAGCAATTAAAACATTGTTTGAATTAATTGATTATAAAATTGGACCGTCGTCAATTGAATTTGATTCAATTAATTTAATTTTTTAAAAAAAATTGTTTTCCGCTGCGCGACGGTACCACCGATTCCTAACATTAGCTACCTAGTTGTGGATTTCTCTCTACCTATTCTTAGATCTATTCCACTCTATTATGACAATCAGGCAACTTTATATATAGTAGTTAATCTGATTTTTCATGAGAGGACCAAGCATTGAGATCGACGGCCATGTTGTTCGGGATCAATACAAATGAGGTCTAGTTTCTCCTCAGAAAATAAGCTCAGCCAACCAACTTGCTGATTTGTTACTAAAGCTCTGGGCCCCGGTTCTTTCTGCAATTTTGTTTCCAAGCTGGGTATGCTTGATCTGCATTGAAACCCAACTTGAGTGGGGGATGTTGAATATGAGGTCGCAAGAGTGAAGAAGTTACTGGCGACCTGATAAAATGATATCGGGAGGTTGCAAGAAAGCCGAGCTTACTAGTGACCTAATTTCATAAGATCGCAAGAAAGCCGACCTAATCAGTGACCTAATAATTTCAGGTCGCATGAGTGCAGACATAATAGGTTATAGTACTAACCTTGTAGCATACATGAGGTTGTCACTGTGATTACTTGGAGAGAGGTCGTCAAAATAGCTCACTACATTACTTGGAGCCTATGCTAACAGCCCAACACTTTACTTACAAGTTGGGCCGGCCCAATTAGAATGTAAAATTGTAATAAATTATAAATAAGCTTCGTCCTTCATTTCTTGTAACTAAGTCAAACAATTTTTGCTTTCAAAATTAAAATCAAGTCAAACAATGCGCGTCTACATTTTGAAAACAAGTTCGCCCACAAGAGAACAGGGTCACTGTAGACTGGCAAGTTAAACCGAGTTGATTCTCTCGAGGAGTGAAAATACGGAGTTGACGATGTTTATTATAAATAAAATCACAAGTTCTAATTCTAAACACATTATCGAAACAGGTTTTTAATTTGATTGTTTTAACAAACTAAAATTTAAAACTAATCTTGCAACGAGAGTGTCAATCTCTATGCAAGAACTTAACAACGAATATATAAACTACTTTATAAGCTATTTAGAACTTAACAAGAAGATTAAACTACTAATTATCATTCATGCATTTTATCGAAAATATGAAAGGCATTAGCGAACCACGATTCTATTTAAGATCAATTACCAAACTAAAAACAAAATAAAAACAAGATTAACATCAAACTAATTAACCAACATGAAGAATGTGTAAAACTAATTAAGTGATTTCATTCTCCAAAGCAAATACTTATTATTCTCGAACTAAATAAGAAATAAAAAATCGAAAGATTCACAACTACAAAATAAAAGAGAGTTTTAGGAAATACTAATTCCGAACGAGAGTACGATCAACTTGAATGATGAAAGCTATATTACCTCCAACGATTCCGGAGAAGAGACACTCTATGCAGTGAAACCCGAAGCTTGTCATGAACACTGGATTACTGCACTTCTCAAGGTGAATGATCAACTAACGAAACCGGTTGAATTGCCGTAAGGGCTTTAGTGTTTCGTTTACTCTATAGTGCCAAGAATGGCTCCCCAAATAGATCGTATGAAAGGAGATATTGTATGGTATTTGATTCTCTGGTCTTTTGCAGTAAAAAGCCCCCTTCAATGCCTGTGTAACTGAAAATCTTTTGAAAATCCGAATTTGTAACGCTTGCATCTGACCGGATGATCTGAAGAATCCGATAGGATGGGGGTCTTTGTCTACCAATCCGGTCGGATGTCAGATCCATCCGATCGGATGTGAGTCCAGTGAGTTTAATCCGGCCGGATATAAGATCCATCCGATCGGTTGCGATTGCATAGGTCAATCCGGTCGTATCTCAGATCCATCCGACCGGATGAGTGTCCTGTGGCTATTTCTTGGCGCTGACTTTCTTGTCTTTGTCTCTTGATCCTTGTAACGGCTTACAAGATTAATCCTCTTGAAATCCTAGACTCGTCGAGCACCCTAACTGCATGTGAAAATACAGAAACTATCTCAAAAGGACCAATTAATGATCGAGAAATTAGAAAGTTAAGTAAAAAGCTGTAGAATGAAAAATTATGCAAAATAGCTTAATCTTAAGCCGAAAAAGACAACAAAAAGACTCAAACATGACTCAAAACATATACAAATACATAACAAATATGTACGAATCAACCACCCCCCGCTTATTGGTTTGTTCGTCCTCGAACAAACAAAAGAATCAAAACCAAGTAAGTATGAAAGTAGTTGGAGCAGAGAGTCATGTTGTGCATAAAATATAGTTTTAAAAATATAAACACTTTTGTCAAAAACTCTTAAGCTAAGCTCGTGTTACCGTTTCACCTTAAAATCAAAAGAATGCATCCTCTCAAAAGGGAAATATATAATGGTACACTCATTTGCTCGTGTTTTTTCGCATATGTGTGCACATTTAGTTAAGAATCAGATGAGGAATTCTAGGGTTGTAATGTAGGCTTTTGGTAGGGTATTTCATATATATAAAGATGTGTGGCTAAATTGCTAGCAAACGCAATCAATAACGAACTCAATCAAATATTTAAAGCATAGAGCAAAGTTTTGCTCCTCATTCTTCCCAAATTACCCTTATATTGCTATCTTAAACCTTTTTATAAATAAGGTTATTCTTACCCCAAAACTTGAACTAACAAAACTCACTTGCCTTTATAAATAGGTTTATTCTTAACATCTGGATGCTCTTATGAATTTAAGCATCCTCAATTACATTTTTCTTATATTCTACTAACTTCCAACCTGCAATCGTTATATTTCCTCAGCGCAAATAGACTCTCATCTCACAACTTAAATGAAATAAGAGCAACAATTATGCTCGTGGATAAGAAAAAGATAGGATATAAGACTCAAGGGGGCTCATTAGATATTATAGTGGTTTTTATTTCTGAATACGGTCGGAAACGGGTTTTATAAGTGATATCGTCATTTCCAAACCAAATGTACACATGTGACTTTAGAGACTTCTCAAAACACTTATCGAATCAAATTGATCAACAGACAAGGCTCCTTACTAAAGTTTTATTCAAAATTTTGAAAACAAGTTGATCGAGTTTTAAAAGCTTCACAAATTTGCTAACGACTAAGTGTTGTTTTAAATAAATAAATATATATATATATATATATATATATATATATATATATATATATATATATATATATATATATATATAAGTAGGTTTTGAAAACTTTTGCACTTAAACAAGCTCATAAGAATCTAACGACAGATCATACAATACATGATTTCGACAGGCAAGCCTGTACAAATACAAATAAGCATGGGAATGATTTTAACATACGTCGACATAAAATAAAGACTCAAACATAACTATTTGACCGAAACGACTCGAACTGTGCATGCTTGAAATACGACTAGTGAATTGCTCTCCATCCGGTCGGATGGTAGTATAGTGTGGTTCATCTGACCAGTTACATGTACCAATCCGGTCGGATAACAATACAAAAGTGGAATTCGACCAGTTACCTGCACCAATCCGGTCGGATGGTGCTGCAAAGATAGAATCCAACCGGTTATCTGTACCAATCCGACTGACTACCCCCCCCCCCCCCCCCCACACACACACGCAAATAAGAAATGTCCGCATTTTTATCATACGAATCAACATAAGGGAATAGAAAAAGTCGAAACAAATAACATGAAAATAGTCTAATTGATTTTATAGGCCCATTTGTCAGTTAATACAGACACTCACGCACTCAGCACATAACAGAAGAATAACACAAATCACTACAAATGAAAAAAAAGAGTCTGGATAGAAAATGATACAACTGGGGCACGAGCCCGCCTACATGTCCATTTGGTCTGGAGGGGAGATGTATAGCGCTGCTCGAACCGCATGCGATACCCGTCAATGGAGACGAAGTAGACATTATTAGCCTCGACTCTACTTTTCAACCGGATGAGATTCTAATTCGTCTCGGCAATGTTACCGTCCAATCTTGCCAGGGTGTTCTGAAACAACATAGCTTCCTCGTTCCTGGATCGTGCATTCTCCCGGGCCTCCTCACGTGCCTCCTACGCGTCTTGCCTAGCATCCCTTGCATAGCTCTCTTGATTGAGGCTCAGTTGCCTCATTTACTCCATGACGCTTGTCTAAAAGTCCTGCGTCTGCCTCCACTGCGCGTTGAAGTAATACTGATAATTGCTAGACCCGCTTTCATCGGCATTACCAGCGTCGTAGTATCCCCCACCGTATCCTCTTCTATATCCGCCGTACTCGAGACCCTTTCTGTAATCCCCGTGCTCGTAACCCTGGAGACCCGTGTTCGGATTTCCCTCTTCGCCGCCCTCTTCATTGTTGTTCTCCTCGTCGCCCTCAGTCTCTTCATCATCATCCTCCTCCTCTTCCTCAGCCTCAGCCCTTTTCCTGTTGATATACCCCAAGAAAGTCGAAATAGTCATATTTTGCACATTATATGTCCGATTCTCAACTTGCATCGGCACGCTCGGGTATGTGATGTCATCTTCGTAGGGGGCACAATTATGATATCGGGTGAGCTCGGTGATGAATGTGCTGAGTGTGAGCTTGGTTGATTTCTTTTCGTGCACTCGCTACACATTTTCGATGGCTGCCGTGAGGAGTGGATAAAGGTTTGCATCACCCCGGTGGAATGCAGTCCACAGTACTCGTAGCTCTGCTTAGGACATTCTAGTCATGTCCTCTTTGCCCTAAAAGACTTGGACAAAAAACTTGTACATTAAGTACGTGGCATGGGATCGAAGGGAGGTAGAGTTGAGATGGAATACCGGTTCTAGTTGTGCTCCAGTGAGTCTAGTCCACCACGCCTTTTTTTCGTATTCTTCACGTTGTACTGATTCATCTGCGTCTCGATTGATGCCAAAAATCACGTCGAGGTCGGCGTTGGTGGTGTGTATTGGACGGTCATGGAGTCTGCATTTAAAAGAACCGTCGGTGAGGGAATTGAAGGTCGTGAAGATCTCGAGCATGAGTGTTAGTGTCTGGGTACCTTAATATCGGCCCACATTTCCAAATCGAGCGCCTTTATACCCAATAGAAACTTTTCAGCAGTTTTATCTCCTTGTTCCACCTTTTCAGTCCAAAAGGCCACGTCGATGTGTCGGGGGGCATAGACATCCTGTGGAATTCAACTCCCAAAAAATCCAATTGAGTTGAGTTTTAAGCCATTATACCTTGAGAATTGAAGATAGGTGTTTTTTGCGAGAATTAGATTTGGAGCTTTGCTTCTTCTGATCGGATGCAATTTCTTAGGGGGTTGTCGAATGCGATTATCCAGTCGGATGGTTTTTGTTTTTTTTGCGGTTGATGGACTTGTACGATATGCGGATGTGGTGGAGATTCATTTTTCTTTCAGGTGTTTGAGGAGAAAGTTGAGCTTGGTAAGTGAATTATGCAGGTGTGCGATGGGTTTTACATAAACCTGCTGCGTTGTCCGATCGGGTGTATCTTCTATCCAATCGGATGTTTCTCCAAAAAGCGAATCTGACCGAATACAAGTTCCAATCTGGTCGGAATTTTGGAACGGTGTATTTTGTCCGACCGGACACTTGCTACAATTCGGTCGGATGGTACTTCAAATTGTTTGGTCCGACAGGTCCATACGCCAATCCGGCCGGATGTTGCTACAGTGTGTTGTATCTGACCGGATTCTACTCTGATCCGATCAGATTGATTGGGGCTGCTTGATTTCATCACTTCCTGAACACTTAAACATCATTTATCACATCTATCCAACTCCAATTTATCACACACAAAAATATGTACAAAAAAATAAAGAGAAAAACGAAAAATCAAAGAAATCTATGGACAAAAATGATGCGAACTTAACCTACCTCCCAAGAAGTGCAACTTTTAACGTCTTTTGCTCAACGATACCTCGTTTTAATTTTAGACGTCTCAAAGTGGATTATTCTGTAGCACAAATTCATGATCATTCTTTGGAATGGGCCCTCCATGATACAACACGATGCCCATTGACTTGAAAAGTGGAGTCACTTTTCTCCTCGTATAAAGTGATAGCCCCGAACTCGTTGATATCCATGATCAGTCAAGGGCCACTCCACTTGGACCTGAGCTTTCTGGGAAAGAGTTTGAAATGGGAGTTGAAAAATAGGGCTAATTTCCCCACCTCCAAGTCTTTTGGAACAAATTTCAGGTCATGCTTTTCCTTCATTTTTTGTTGCTTGTCCAGGCCATCTCATAAGAATCGTTACGAATCACCTTCAACTCGGTCAACTCCAACTTGCGATACTCTCCTGCTTCGTTCAGATTCATGTTCAATGTACGTATGGCTCATCCCGCCTTGTGCTCCAATTCACCCAGAAGGTAGCCAGTTTTTTCCGTACACTAGCCAAAATGGGCTCATGCCCAAAATCGTCTTGTGGGCCGTTCGATATGCCCACAATGCATCAACCAACTTTGTTGCCTCAGTATTTGCGGTTCAGCTTCACCGTCTTCTCCAAAATAGCTTTTATTTGTCGGTTGCTCGTCTCCAATTGCACTGATGTTTGTGGATGGTAGGGAGTCGCTACCTTGTGCCGCACTCCATATTTACTCATTAATTGGTCAAAGGCACGATTGCAAAAGTGGCTGCCACCATTGCTTATTATTGTCGGCACTCCAAAGCGGTTGAAAATGTTTTCTTAGATGAATTTGATCTAGACATCAGAATTAGCTTTTCGGGTAGGAATCGCATCCACCCACTTTGACATATAGTCGACGCCGACGAGCATGTACACGTACTCTCTGCTTTTTTGAAATGGTCCCATGAAATCGATGCCCCACACAAAAGATTTCGATAACTTGATTTAGAACCAACGACATCTCATCCTTCTTCCCTATTATACCCGATCGTTGTCAGTTGTCACATGTATTGCAATATTGATACGCATCGGTGAAGAGTAAAGGCCAATAGAACCCATATTGGAGGACCTTGAACGCCGTCTTTTGGCTTCCGAAATGGCCTCCCTCGTCATGTCAAAACCCAATATGTCAATCTTTTCTTCGTCCGTAATGCACCTCCTATACATTCAATCCTTGCAGCATTTGTACAAGTACGGGTCATCCTAAAAGAAGCTCCTACATTTGAACAAAAACCTCTTCCTTTCTTGGGTAGAAACGTGGTTAGGGATAATATCGCATGCAAGGTAATTAACAAAATCGACATACCAAGGATCAACAATTTAATCGATAGTGTTAGCATCCTCATAAGGAAAAATGTCATCAACAAAATTATGCTTGCTAGACTCACTATCTACTAACATGCAAGATAAATGATCGGCCACCACATTTTCACACCCATTTCTATACCTAATCATCGAATTCTTGCAAAAGAAGAGTCCAATGAATCAACCTAGGCTTACTTTGAGTTTTTGAAAATAAATGGCGTAAAGCCGCATGATCGGTGTGCACAATTATTATGGCGCAGAGTCAAAAAGGGATTCTGACCAAATTTTAGAGCCAACGATATAAGAACGAAACTTATCTAATGAAAACACAGTGAACAATAGTTCACGTTCAGTGGTATTATAGTTTCGTTGGGCGCTATTTAACATAAAACTAGCTTAATAGATGACCTTTTGCAACTTATCAACATGTTGCCCCAGGACAGCCCCTACCGCGTCGTTTGACTCATCACACCTAATCTCAAACGGAATGGACCAATTAGGGGCAACAACAATAGGTGCCTATGTAAGTTTTTCTTTCGAAACATTAAAATCATTAAAACATTCATGATCAAAATCAAACGGCACATCTTTGCTCAACAATTTACACAACGGGCGGCAAATTTTAGAAAAATATTTTATAAAACGCCGATAAAAGCCCGCGTGTCCCAGAAAACTTCTAATACCCTTGACATCTCTAGGGGGCGGAAGGGTTTCAATAACATCTATCTTAGCTTTATCGACTTCCAGCCCCTTATTCGACACCACATGACCAAGCACAATTTCACTTTTCACCAAGACATCTTTGACCAGTCTCAATGGATATCTTACCGAACAGTCTGTTGGTTGAAGTCGTATGCTTGTTTGTTTCATCTCCCCAAGGTTGAACTGTTTGTAAAGGGCGTAGGGTATCAAGTTGATCCTTGCTCCTAAATCGAGCATTCCTTGTGCCTTTGTCCATCCCCGAGAGTTATCGTGATGCAAGAACTCTCTAGATCACTCACTTTCAGTGGTAGTGGTTGGTGACATATGACACTCACTTCCTTCGATAACACAACCCGCTCATTTGCTTCAAGCCGTCTCTCCTTTGATGCGAGTTCCTTGAAAAATCTCACATAAGTCGGCATTGCTTTGATCACGTCAAGAAGTGGAAGGTTGATGTTCACGTTCTTCAGCATGTTATAGAGTTCCATGAACTTCTTGTTCTCTCTTGTTGGGTTAAGATGACTTGGAAACGGCATGGGGTCTCGAATGACTCATTGCGGCTTGAGATGGTTGGAATTCCCCTGCTCAAGAATGGTATCCGACCTGATACCAGTACCAGTCTGGTCAGATAAAGCTTCTGTCTTATTGTTCGATAGGATATGCACGTCCTTCCAGTCGGATGAGTTGATATCCGATCGGTTCTCCCGTTAATCTTGACGGATGAATCATCAGATAGATCTACTGTTCTGTTGCCCGACTAGATTTGCTCATACGTCCAGTCGGATGTTTCCTTCTGTCCTCCAATCCGATCGGATTCATGACCGGATGTTGCTTCCGTCCTCCCGATCCAGCCAAATTCTTGGCTCATCCGGCTGGATGCCTTGGTTGTCCTTTACATTCTTGAATCGTCTCCCTTGGATGGAAAGATCCCGGTGAAGGATCCTGGAACGTATCTGTTTTTGGACTTATGGATCCCCTCAGTTGCCACCTTTTTCTCGTTCAAGGGCGACTCGTCAGCATTTGCTTCCTTTTCTTATAAACTTGTGTGTTCTCAACATCTTCCTCCTCCAATTCTCCGATCCCATTATAAACCTTATTCCCTTCTCGAAGTATATGTATAGCCATTGATTGTTCAGGTATCTGATTCTTTGGTCTTTTGTAGTAAAAAGCCCCCTTCAATGCCTGCGTAGCTGAAAATCTTTTGAAAATCCGAGATTGTAATGCTTGCATCCGGCTGGATGGTCTGAAAAATCCGACCAGATGGAGGTCTTTATCAGCCAATCCGGTCGGATGTTTAATCCGTGGGGTCCTGTGGGTTTAACTGTAAGTCTAGTGGGTTTAATCCGGTCGGATGTAAGATCCATCCGACCGGTTGCGATTTCATAGGTCAATCTGGTCGAATGTCAATCCATCTGACCGGATGAGTGTTCTTGTAGTTACTTTTTGGCGCAAACTTTCTTATCTTTGTCTTTTAATTCTCGTAACAGCTTAAGAGCTTAATACAGAAATGATCTCAAATGGAGCAATTAACGATCGAGAAATCGGAAAGTTAAGTAAAAAGCTGTAGAATGTAAAATTATGCAAAATAGCTTAATTTTAACCAAAAAAAAAACAACAAAAAGACTCAAATATGACTCGAAACATATACAAATACATGTACGAATTTGTAACTAGAAAATCAAAAATACATAAACAATTTTCAGAAACTGTTATTCTCTCTTGCTCCATGAAAGCTTAATCCAAGATACAAAGAAAATATTCACAAATTCCACACAGTTGGCAAGGCCATATACACTGCTTTTCGGTATGAGTGGGTAAGGCCGCTTGAGGCTCGCTTTTGTTCACACGTGGCGGCCCTGTAATGCCAAATAAAGGGTTAATTAATTGCTCAACCTTGATGACGGCGTAGCACGATGACGGTGAACTAAACTTGTGGTTGGTAGAGTCATATCTGGATGCCGATGATGGCGGATCTAGTCCACGCGCCATCATTGTTGCATTCTAAGCACCAAATCCAGCCACGAGTCGTGATGTAAGGGTCCGCTGACATTTACCATCGATGTTGGTGCTGCTATTCACGGCGATGATGGTGGATCTGGTCCACGCGCCGTGAATGACGAAGGCAGATAATAATCAAATTAGGTTCAGGAAACTGTTATCGGCGACGTTGCAGTGCCGTCGTTGCTCCTTCGATGAGCATCGGTTCACGACTGAGCGTCCGAAAAAGAAGACGACTGAGCTCTGTTGTGATTCTACTGTTGCGCGAAAATGGACGGTTAACACGGAAACGAGAAGTGGCTGGTATATCCGACGGCGATGACATCGCACGGCAGCTACGATGTTGACGAAGAAAATTAATCGCCTCAGATAGCTGGTATCCCCGCAGTGAATTCGGTCGGAGGTAGTAGATCTGGTTCGTGCGCCGCCATCTTTATCAGAATTGGACGACCAAGGCTACTAACGCACGTGGCCTGAATGAACTGGAAAACGTGGCGACCTATCATGTCTGTCTTGCTGTCCGATGGTTTCTAGCATCAAAGGTGGCGACCAGAGATATTTCCATTGCTGTTGGTTGTTGTCCCCTGTTTCTTGGCGGCTGATCTCGTGAAGAAGAAAGGAAAATAAATCCAAGAGCCTAGGTTTTTGTTGTGCTAAAATCTCTTGGGCCTGGCTTCGGCCACATATTGCTGGGGCTGATACATTTTCAGCGGGCCTGATTTTAATTCAAGAAATTAAGCTATCATGGGATGCCCCTTTAAAGCCCGTGATTGCTTGGCCCACAGCCACTTTTGCGGGATGCCCCTTCAAAGCCCGTGATTGCTTGGCCCGCAGCCACTTTTGCGGGCCGTCGATAGTAAACTCACAAGGAAGACCAAGCCTCTTCGCACGTCAAGTTGAGTCCTTAGTGTAGGTGTCTTACTTTTGAAGGCAATGTACATATTTTCTTTGTCGCTACTACGGTAGCAAGGGGTGGGCTTCCAAAACCCTTCAAATGTTTAGTCATGTTTCGTAGATTTATTTTCTAAGACCTATTATAGGGGGAATAGGTTGTCTGAAGAATTGTCGTAGAAGAAAAAGCTTTGCTCTGGAGCGTTCCCCTCTCCAACAATGCACATTGTAATTTGCTGGCATATTGTAATTCGCTTCCGTGATCAATAAAATTCGAGTCGTTCTTTCAAATCTTGTTGTGATACTAAAGCTCCCCCGGCGTGAGTGCGTTGCATCAGCACAAGCTTTCAAGCAAGTTAGGCGGACGTAGTCAGCGTGATCGACTACTAGCCGCACGGTGTGGAATATGGGCCTAACACTTGGGCCATTAATCTTGGACTGAGTTCTAAAGATTTAATTCAAAAAATTTTTGGGCCTTAAAGTGCTTGAACCAAAAAGCTTTTGTTATTGGGCTACATGATTAAGCCTTGGTCTTAAACAAATATTTGGCAATGATTAACTTAGTGTCGGGCCAAAATTGGTGATGAGCCTGAATTGATGGTATGGACCATTGGGCTGCGATTGCAGCAGCTGTTGATTATACTTTTGAAGAACAAACTGGAAGAAATCGAAGGCCTTGATGGGTCATGGATTAAAGTCTAGCTTTGAACTTGATTTATAATAAATTGTGGGGCATAAGTTTTGAATTGAGTTTCAAGTTTATTAACATATGAATTTTAAGCTTGGTGCTAATAAATTCTATAGATTTATAAATATGGACTTATTGTTTGGGTAAAGTTTATAATATTTAATGTGAATAAATTTGAATTGAACTTATGAATTAGATCTTGAAATGTAATTATTTGAGCTTCTCATTTCACTTCTATTTTCCAACAGTGGAAAACATGACCTTGTTGGTAGAGTGGATATTGAGATAGTTAATCTCATACGATTATTGAATTTGCAAAACTCATGTAAAGCTCATAATTATTGATTTTATGTGCTTATTTGGAATTGGATGTGCTAGCATTGAGGCTAAGATATAAAACTCATAATAAAGTCCAATAAAATTGATAAATTTAAAATTTACAATTAAATGTCAAATTTTGACTTAAAAACACAAATGTGAGATTTGTGTTGAGGCTAATATGGCAAAATTATATTTTCATTTGGTGGAAAGAGTTATGCACCTCTAGAGTTATTTCACATCGAGGTATGTGATTTGAAACTTGTGCAAACTAGAGGGGACAAAAAATAATTTATTACTTTCATTGTTGACTGTACAATAATTTGCTAAGAGGTAAGGACTAAACTTTCGATACTTTCAAAAGTCTTCAAATATAAAGTTGAGAATCTAACACTCGATTTAAAGCAATTCGGAGTGATCGAGGTGGAGAATATGTTGTACCGTGTGAGGAATTTTGCGCTGAACATGGCATAATTCATCAAACAACTGCTCCTCACAAACCTAAATCAAATGGTGTCGCTAAACGCAAGAATCAAACCCTGAGAGAAATGATGAAAGTTATGTTAATCAGTTCAGGGTTAACCTCGAATATGTGGGGTTTGGAGATCCTTTCCGCTAAGCATATTTTGAATAGGGTACCCCACATGGGAAAGGAAAAGACTCCATATGAGTTATGGAAAAGTAAAGCTTCTACTTACAGTTACCTCAAAGTGTGGGGGTTCTTGGCCAAGGTAAGAGTTTTGGAGCCAAAGAAAGTGAAGATAGGGCCTGAACAGTCGATTGTATCTTCATTGGATATGCGCATAATAGTACTGGGTATAGAATCCAAGTACACAAGTCTTATATGCTTGATGTGACTGAAGGAACAACCATTGAAGCAAGGAATGCAGTATTCTTTGAACACAAAAATCCTTGCAAAGGAAATGACGATGGTTCTAACAAGAGGTCTCGTGAAGCTGAAGATGAAGCAACACCTCTTGCAGTCTGAGATGCATCACCAGATGGTGATGATGATGAAGCAAGGCGGAGTAAAAGGGCTAGGACTGTGAAAACGTTTGGTCTGGATTTCATGATCTATTTGTTAGATGATGAACCTCGTACTATTCAAGAAGTCTTGTATAGTCCTGATGCTCCTTATGTGGAAGCACTAGTGCAGAAACTGCATATCTAGAAGGGTAATTATGCCTATCCAGAATGCCTTTCTGTGCCTTCTGTAGTGACATAGTTCTAGAAAGTCTGTACTTTCCAGAATGCCTTTTTTTACCCTTCTGGATTGGCAGACTTTCCAGAAGGGTAAAAAAAGTCGTTCTAGAAAATAAATTGTATGTTATAGAACGGTACCATCCCATGTTGATCCGCCACTTTCCAGAACGTCTTTTTGAAAAAACCGTTCTGGTATGTGACACTTTCCAAAACGTATTTTCGAAAAACCGTTCTGGAAAGTGTCACATACCAAAACGGTATTTTCGAAAATAACGATCTAGAAAGTTATATTTTCCAGAACGGTTTTTAAAAAAGACGTTTTGGAAATTATAACATTTCAGAACGTATTTTAGAAAAACCGTTCTGGAAAGTGTCGTATACCAGAACGGTATTTTCCAAAATAACGATCTGAAAAGTTATACTTTCAAGAACGGTTTTTAGAAAAGACGTTCTGGAAAGTGTAACATTCCAGAACGGTGTTTTCAAAAAACCCATCTGGAAAGTAACTTTCTGGAACATCAAATGTTAAAATACCAAAAAGTTACAATTTAATTCATATTTACTGAATATTAAAATTAATAAACATCAAATGTTAATAAAAGCATTCAATATACTTAAAAAAATATTTTACATTATAATTTTACAGGAAAAAACATTAAAAAAAAAACACAATTAAGAGCCTTTTCGGCCTAAAAAACAAAAACGGAAGTGAAGAGAATCACATCGGCTAATGCGAATGAAGCAGCACGCGATGAGTTGTTGGAATCGGGAATGGAGGATGCATTGGTGACGTAATGTTGGGTGACCAGCCATCCTCGTCCCGCATTTAGTGACATTACGGAAGCCAGCCCACATAGCTTCACACCCTGAACCTGTAGTCGGCCCGAATCCCCTGCAGCAACCCGTTGCCGTTGTCCGTTCGCTGTTTTGGCACTTGCTGCGTGTGCTCCAGTGAGCCTACGCCAGACGGTACCTACAAAATCGGATATCAGATTGAACCTCTGTCCAAACAGTGTTAAAAAAATTATATTTCTTCCTTGTGTCTAATAATTACTTACTTACTTACTAAACTCAACCAATGAATTAGTTATAGTACTTCATCAAATTTCCCAATCCAAAGTTTTTTCCAGTTTTATTATATGACCATGGGCAATGGAGCCCACCCTACTATAATCGATCAATCAGTAAACAAACAAAGTTAGTGGTATTACTTGGTGTCTTTGTCCCATATATGCTAAACAAATTAAATGGAGAAATAGCA
>BMAC01000126.1:1523778-1542248 GCA_014905375.1 Phtheirospermum japonicum | reverse complement strand
TTTACAGTTTATAGACGAAATTTGCGATGCATTTTGTATACAATCGTATTGTTTTTTTTCTTAATTTATTGTGCTTTCCAAAGAACAATGTAGTGCTCTTTGTAAATATTGATATATGTCCAAAATACCATTTTTAATTAATTAATGCATTTTTTTACATTATTACCATGCTGACATGTCATGATCTCAACCATCAAGATTATCCAATCTAATGGTCAAGATGAGTCCCTAGGTTCACATATAATGACGGGTTCTCATTTGAACCTAACCTTATATATATATATATATATATATATATTATATATATATATATATATATATATATATACCTCCCTCACCCGCCCGTCCACCAAATGGGTCATGCGAAGGACCCGTATCCTGCCCGATATGTCGCTGCACCAGCCGCTGCAAATCAGCCATAGCCTTCTGCTCCTGCTTTGCCTTCTCAATTTCTGACGCTTGAGCTTGCGGTACTCTTCGTAAGGTGGGCTTTTCAGTTCTTCATCGGATTCAGGATCGGGAAATCGACCGTTTCGATGGTCTAGATCGAGGTAGGTTTTTTTTTATTGTCGTAATTGAGTTTATTTCTATCGCTGGGTCTTTGGGCGGGATAGGGTATGAGTAATCAGAAGAAAGATGACAGTACATGTTGTGGCCGTTGTTGGTAGGGCTTCCACTGCGGCTCCAGCTCCGGCTGAGGGTGCGGGGGCGGATAGGGATACGGCTACGATTATATCTGCGCTTGCGCTGGTGGAGTATTGGAGCATGAAGATTTCGGGCCAATTGATTTCTTCAAATCTCGTTTCACTTTCCCGGGCCACAAATCACATTAACCTATTTGCCACCGTCGATAATGGCTCCTCCGCCGCCATCACCTTGTACTTGCAGCGCACAGCCTACGCCTTCAACCACTTAGTCCGGTTCCACAAGCGCTCCAAAAATGGCAACGTCGATAGAAGCCCGGGTCAGAAGAGGGCCGAAATTCGGAAACAGAGTGGCTAGAAAAAAACCCAGATGGAAAACCGGCGAAAGATTCAAAAAATAGAGGGGAAAAGGATAAAAAAAGACTGTTAATGAGGCTGCTAAAGGTAAACCCTAATGAAGACAAGGTTAAAAATTCGAATATCGAGGAGAAAGAGCAGAGAATCCTAGATGAAGAAACGGCAAAAGGCAAGTAGAAGGAAAAAGGATAAAAAAAAATTGTTAATGAGGTTGCTGAGACAAACCCTAATGATAATGGGGTTTTGGATTTTGTGAAAAGCTTCATTTAGCCGCCGATATTTGTGAAAAGATTGGTACCGTTCTGGAATTTTATTTTTATATTTTTTTAAGAAAGACATTCAAGAACGGTTTTTAAACACCGTTCTGGATTGACGAACATTCCAGAACGATATTTATAATATCGTTCTGGATTGTAATTTGGTTTAGACTTTCCAGAACGGTTTTGTAAAATCTCTCTGGAATGTTCATCAATCCAGAACGGTAATAACAATACCGTTCTCAAAAGTATACTTTACAGAACGGTATTAAACGGTATTTTAATACCGTTCTGGATTGACGCCCATTCCAGAAAGGTTATTGTAAAATCGCTCTGGAATGTTCGTCAATCCAGAACGGTAATTACAATACCGTTCTCAAAAGTATACTTTCCATAAAGGTTTTGCAATTACCGTTCTGGAAAGTCGTCATTCCAGAACGGTATTTTAAAATACCGTTCTAGAAAGTGATATCCAGAACAGTTTTAAAAATACCCTTCTGTATTGGCTTTTCTGTCTGTTTTAGAATGCAGTTTCAGTACTAGTGAAGGAAGCCATCAATGCTGAGATTGATTCGATTATGCATAATCATACATGGGAGTTGGTTGATCTTCTCCATGGTAATAAACCTCTAGGATGAAAGTGGGTTCGAAGAAGAAAGTATAAAGTTGATGGCTCGATTAATAAGTATAAAGTTAGGCTTGTGGACAAAGACTTTAAACAAAAAGAGAAGGATATGACTTATTTGATACTAACTCACCTGTAACTAGAATTACTTCTATTAGGGTGATTTTAGCGATTATTGCGCTGCACAATCTTGAAATTCACCAAATGGATGTAAAAAATGCATTTTTGAATGGTGAGTTAGATGAAGAGACTTATATGGAATAACCTGAAGGGTTTATAGTTCCTAGGGAAGAAAAAAATGTGTGTAGACTTGTTAAATCACTGTATGAATTAAATCAAGCACCGAAGGAATGACAGCTCAAACTTGATACTGTGATGATGTTGAATGGCTTTTGTATTAATGGATGCAATAAATATGTTTATTTAAAGAGAACACCTAACTCTGTATCATTGTTTGATTAAGCAACTCGGGGTTTATTAAATAAATATTGTATTTCTTATTGAAAGTTGAGAAAATACTAACAAAAAAAATAAAAATTGAACAAATAGGTCAGTACGCCATTTGGAGTGGCGTCCCGCTCACATTCTAGAAGGTATAAATAAGAACCGTTCTAGAATGTGAGCGGGACGCCACTCCAAGTGGCGTCGCGGACCTTAAAGGACATTCTAGAAGGTATAATTAAATAACCGTTCCAGAAACAATTACTTGACATTTTCTCAAAATCAATAATTTTCTCATTTACAAATAAAAGAAATTTTATTAAATAAATAATTAAAAACTAAACAAGAAAAGAGTAAATTCGAATTTTCAAATAATTAATAATTTCTCACAAAATAAATAAATTAAGACTTTTTTCACATAGTTAATAATTTCATATAAATTTGATTTTTCACATAATTAAGAATTTTACACAAAATAAATTAATTAACAAATTTAATTATTCACAAAATTAATAATTTCATTACAAATCAATAAATTTAAATTTTACAACCAATTAAAAATTGAAATTAACAAAAACATATAAATGCACAAACATATAAATTATTAATTATGTGAATAATTAAATTTGTTAATATGTTAATTGGTTTATTTTGTGTAAAACTCTTAATTATGTGAAAAATTAAATTTATATGAAATTATTAATTATGTGAATAAATTCTTAATTTATTTATTTTGTGAGTAATCATTAATTATCTGAAAATTCAAATTTATTCGTTTCTTGTTTAGTTGTTAATTATTTAATAAAATTGATTTAATTTGTAAATGATAAAATTATTAATTTTATGAAAATGTCAATTATTTTTTTTTCAATTAATTTTGTGATGAAATTTTTAATTATGTGAATAATTAAATTTGTTAATTGATTTATTTTGTGTAAGATTCTTAATTATGTGAAAAATTAAATTTATATGAAATTATTAATTATGTGAAAAAAGTCTTAATTTATTTATTTTGTGAGAAATTATTAATTATTTAAAAATCTGAATTTACTCGTTTCTTGTTTTGTTTTTAATTATTTATTTAATAAAATTTCTTTTATTTGTAAATGAGAAAATTATTGATATTGAGAAATGTCAAGTAATTGTTTCTAGAACGGTTCTTTAATTTTACCTTCTAGAATGTCCTTTAAGGTCCGGGACGCCACTCCGCTCACATTCTAGAACGGTTCTTATTTATACCTTCTAAAATATTAGCGGGATGCCCCTATTTTTTTAATTTTTTTTTTGGTAATATTTTCTCAACTTTCAATAAAAAATACAATATTTTATTTAATAAACCCAGCAACTTGAGTCAATTTCATTGGACACCCCTACTTATATTCCCAGGATATAACATAAAATTCTCCCTTCAAAGAAATTCTTGATCATTAAGGTTTGGGCGAAATTCTTCAAAGAGATGGGTTAAAAAAAATAATTAAATTTGACGTGATTGATTTACAGTATGAAATGACAATTTTTCCATTTCCCCCTAATAAAAAATCATTTTCAGTTAACGACCTTATAAGTATGCCTAGTGAACTTGTTTTAGCACTATTTTTTTACTAACTTGTGCTCACTGAGGAAATGTTTGCAACCTCGGTGTTTCCTGCAAGAAAGCTAATAATAATCACATTTTTTATTTCAAGGGTGCAAACATTCCTTTATTTCATGTTAAACAATGTGATAAATTTCTTAAATAATAATGAACAGAAGCACATTGCTTGCAAACAGAAACATGGTAAAGTTCACAAATTTATCATGATATGCAAATATTATGCCTATCCTCCTTTTGACTCAGTTTTTTCATCATGGCATAACGCGGATACAATGTTGCGAGATTAGATTTTTGGCAAAAACATACACATGTTACAGACTAATGCTAAGTTAAACTTGGCCTAATACTAATAATGTTTCGAGTCTCTCGACTTAATCACGCCATAGACTTCCCATTCTGACACTACAGAGTTACTGCTCCTAAATAAATTGCCACCAAAATGTTTCCAAACAAATGAAGAGAGAGTTTTATTGTAATTCATCCCCACCTGTCCAAGTACATGAAAAAGAGAAAGTGTTATTCAGGTTATCCTACGGAAAAAACAAAAGCATATATTTTAAAAGAAAAGGTAAATTAGATTTCCTGATGAAATGTAGGTAGCGTGCTTAACACAAGGAATAACTACTCATTTTCCCCCTAATATCTGATTATCATTTTTTTTTTTTTAATTTTAGTTTTTCAAGATTTATATAAAATGTAGATGTAGTTATCTCCACGGTACCTTCAACTTTCTTAATTTTATCATTGGATGTTTGTTCGGAATTATCCACCCTTGTAATGAACACCTGCAAAGCCGCATAAAAAGAGAGAAATATAAAGTGACTTTTCAATGAACTTCAAAATAATTATTTTATATATATAAGAAAATGAAAACTGGAGCTATACTTTGAACACTGTCGGCTTGATCGACTGGAAGACCAGTGTATCACCGTCTACCAAGTCATGATCAACAGCGAACTTTTTCCAACCGCCACTAAGTCCACATTTCCGAGCCAAATAGATAACCGGCCACTCTTCTCCTTGTTCATCGACCAACGTTATAACTCCATCACTCCTTGGGAGTATCCTCTTGCACAGAACAGTTGAAAGGCCCTGCCATTTTCAAAATCATAATGGATAACCATAGTTGTTTTTATTTTCCTTTGAGTTTTAAGCTACACACAAAGAATGCATATCAGTTGAAATGAATTAAGTCAAATAAGGAACCTTGAAGAATATCATGTTGAAATGAATTTTAAACTATATACAAAGTGCATATCATGCTGAAACCATAGTTGTTTTTATTTTCCTTTGAATTTTAAGCTATAGACAATGAATGCATATCATGTTGAAATGAATTAAGTCAAATAAGGAACCTTGAAGCATATCATGTTGAAATGAATTTTAAACTATATATAAAGTGCATATCATGCTGAAACCATAGTTGCTTTTATTTTTCTTTGAATTTTAAGTTATAGACAATGAATGCATATCATGTTGAAATGAATTAAGTCAAATAAGGAATCTTGAAGCACATACCACTACTTTCAGATTCTGATTAAAAATATGCAGAGGCAGAAGTTGGCGTTTCAAAACACTAATATCTACCTCATGTGAAAGCTGGCAAACACTTATTTACAAAATGAAACATGTTTCAAGCACTCGTTTAACCAATGTTGAACACATATTAACTCATCAGCATCATTGGTATAACACTAAAAAAAGGATTTACTCATACCAAATCCAAAGACTCATCCACAGCATTCCCAAATTCCACAATCTTGAAGTGAAAATATGATTAATATGCTAAAAGTGCTCACCAGCCAAAAGCCTCCGCTAACGTGGGACGGTAGCATCGATCTCACAAACGACGGATACTCAGACCCCAGAGTTGTTTCCTTTTCCTCTGCTTTCTTTATGGCGCATTCCCTAGCTTCGTCCGAGGCATAAACTCGGTTCGACAAGTCCCTCATCCTATGTGTTATTCTACGATTTTCCAATACATATTAACACAAACACAGTTAGGCCCTCCCCCACAAAAAAAGGCGAATTCTTTATCAATGATGACCTAGAAATATATAATAGCTTTAATAGTGTTTCAGTATTTAACCTTCTGGGAATCTGCACGCGCTCATAAAATGTAACCTGTGAGAGTTTATAGAGATCCATAAGAGCTCACAAAAATTGGGATTTCTTGAATTAAAATTAGGGGTGAAAACGAAAATTAAAGAAATGAGAAATTAAAATACCTCCTTGTACTGAGGAGATGATTTCTTGGAAAATCGTTCTGATCTTCTCACGGGAACAAGCTCTTTTCTGGCAATCCGGGGTTTTGTCTTCTTCATCTTTGTTTTCATCACAAAAGAAAAATATAAACATAAAATATAAAACAATACATATTCCCACCCACCCACAAACACACACACACACACACACACACACACATATATATATATATATATATATATATAGAGAGAGAGAGAGAGAGAGAGAGAACCGGAGAGGATTTAGGAGAGGAGGCATTTTGGAGGGCTTGAGAGAGAAGAGGGAGATGGAGTTCCTCCAGTCTTTTCTTGTTCTCTTCCATTCTCTGCTCCCGTATAGCCTCATACCTCGCCTTGGACATCACCATTTTCCCCAACTATCTTTCTTTCTCTGATAAAATATTTCGGATTCTACAACCTTTTTGAATAAAAAAGGGATCTTTTCGCTTGTTTAAATTGCTGGTGGGAAAATCGACCGTTGGAATCTAACTTTTGAATCTGCAGTAATATTTTATTTTATGGTGTTTTGTTTCGTGTGCACTATTGATTTCAGGCTTAATTGCAAAATTGTTCTTGTATTAATGAAGTTTGCAATTTTGGTCCTCCAAATGATTCACGGTGTAACTTTGTAATCTTGTATGTTTTAATTTGTCCAATTTGGTCTTATGAGGTTCAATATTCCATTTATTTCCAAAATACTTTTGGATGCCAAAATACTCAAAATCTCGATAACCATTATAAAAATAGCACAACCATAAGTTATGACTCAATAGCTGAATGTCCTAATATTTAATACGGAACAGAATACCCTTGGCGAAAGCTTCAATTGTTTAGACATTTTTTCTGCTACCGGTTTTCAAATAAAAGATTTGTAAATATAAAATAGTGGAATTAAAAATATCGGCAATCCATCCTATTTATTAATTCTGTCGACATCTAACTTATCTGTTAACTTGTGATTCATTCGAATTACACATGTCATCTTTTGGAACCTTCAAAATTTGAGGTGTCAGTCTCTAATGATTTTGTTAAAAAACTTCTTTTTTTGGGATTTTTTCACTTGGTATAAAATAGAACTTTTTTTTTTATTTTACTTTTCCTAAAATTTTCTAGGGTTCCAGCAATCGCATCCCTTTCTTCCTCTACCTCACACACAAAAAAAAAAATCGCAATCATGTTTTTCTTTTTATTGCAGATCTAATGTATGTTTCGGTGTTGAGAGTTTGATTAATTCAATATTAGAATATTTATTACTTTATCATGTTGTGATGTTGAGAGATTTGTGAGATTATTTTAAGTTTGGATTGGACGATGAACTTTTAGGGATAGGGAAAAAATTAAAATCTGAGTTTTAGATCTGGACTTAGATCGATCTAATTAGGATCCCAAAGTACACGAATCGGTGAAAACTCAACTGACCTTTAGATCTCTTAAAATCTCTATAGATCTAAATCGGTGTAATTTTCTAGGTTCTATATTTTCGATTCAAGGTTTTTGTTTGGGTAAATTAAAGAGCATGAAGAAATCATCCGTGATAGCAGCCTCAGCTTTTCAGGACAGGTAATTAGACCCAATTAACTACCTAAAATACTTTCATCTATTTTCCTTTATTATTATGGTTATCTAATGTTTTGTTAAATTTATGTGTGTATTTTTTATGTTTGATTTCATTTCAAATAAAATATAATAAACAATGAATGGGAAATCCACAGTTCATTTTATTGTAATTAAGGGGAACTCTTTACTTTGAAGTGGTCTTAAGAATTTATTTTTTTTTTAATTTTCATCGGAACTTGATTTAATGCATAATTCGATGTTAATTATTTTTTATTTTAATTGTTCTGATTTTTTAAATTAATTTTGGGGGTTTATTTATAGGATGATTATCCCAGCGATGAATTAGCGATAATTTAGCATCACAGGGATCGTCATTATCTGATATATTTGCTCCTAGGTTTGAAGGATTGAGATTCTAGCTTAATATTTTGTAGGGGCAGTTCTCATCTAAACCAAAAGATAAAAATTATATCCCAAGTAATTCAAGTCAAAGTCTATCTTCCCATTAACTCCAATTCAACTCTAATTATACCATACTACCCTCTTTTATCATAAGAGAGTAAAAAAATGGAAAGTCCAAGCGTGTTTAATATTTGGGAAATGGTCATCTCAAAAAAGGTAGTAGTTACAATTGTAATTTGATAAGTGTGAAGCATTATTAGCAGTAATCAATTTAAAAGTCAGTAGTAATTCAATACTAGTTTATTAGAAATTACATAATTATATTATTTGAAATCAGTAGTAATTCAGTTTGAAAATCAGGTTAGTAGATAATTCTCCATGTTTTGCATTCTATGTATGATTATTTTTTCATATTCTCTAAAAAAACACAAAAAAATAAAAAAATAAAAAAATGAGTAGTTCACAATTTTGTAAACCCAATATTTATGGGATAAAATGGAGAGGTGGCATGAAATTACAAATTACTATGAATTGAATTTAATAATAATTAATTAAAAAATTAATATTGTAAATCCAGTATTAATTTAATAATAATTTATTAAAATTACATACTATACTATTTTACGAATTGAGTTACATACCACTTTTGAATTGAATTACATACTACTAGTAATGAAATTGAATCACGTACTGCTTATAAAGATATAATTGCATACTAGTTATTTCTCAACAAGGATTATATATAAAAGAATGGTTGTAATTGTAGTATGGAATTTTTATTATATTGAAAAAATCGATTGTTAATTTAATTTTGTACTACTATAGCATACTATATCTCAATTGTTTAGTACAAGTAGAATAAAATTCAATTATAAAAAAAAAATTACATACTAGTATAATAAAATTCCATACTACACGCTGACAAAATTTATATTGGGCATTGTGTAGAAAAGAAGGGATTATTATTTATTTTTTCTTTACTTATCACTTTGCAAATTGAGATGATTCAGCAGAAAGTTAAGTAAAATTAATTGGATAGTTGACACTACTTACCATGAATAACATAAATAAGTTACGTATTAGACTAGGGCATTATAGACAATTTATATGGTAATTAATGATTTAGTAGGACTAATTTGACTTAAATGAGAATAGAAAAATTTGAGTGATTAAAAGGAATTATATTTGTTCAATTGTGTATCAAGCAGGAATTTTCCCTATTTTTTATATATATTGACTATGTTCGAAACTTCTTAAAGTTGAGAAACATTACTTCTGATTTGTTACCATTATGCTGGTGTACACAATGATTTTATTTTCTTAGTGCTAATTTAGTTTTTGTTCTAACTTTGGTAAATTTAATGAAGCGCATTAACTTTGACACTATTATGTGGGTGTACCATTAATATATATTCCTTAATTTTTAATTAGCAATTAATAATTTAAGGAAAGAACTTTAATAAATATGCTCAATTAAATTTTTTTATTATTATTATTGTGTAGCCATGAGTGACATTCTATTATAGGTTTCATTGTGCATACTAGATGATTAATCCAATTAAGTTGCGGTTCAATGTTTAGTTTCTTCCTACATCGCCCTTTCTTTTTCTACCGGCAATCAAGCATTATTATTAGTTCACTATAACAAAAGTATATCATACATCCCCGTTAGTGTTTCATATATCTATTTTTCACCTACTTCAGTTAATTTTGTTTTATGAGATCGCAGATATTAGAGTGAATGTATGGTTTGTCACGACGAGTATCAATCCTACTCCAACTTTGTTGTTTACATCAACCTAATGGCACAAATATTCGGCATCAATGTAGCCGAACTCTACTTCGAATCTTTACCTTCCTTGGCGAAAACCGGCGAGGTAGTAATTCATTTTTTCCATTTTTCTTATCTATTGATGCAGTTATTTAAGTATTTAAAATAAAATCACCTTAATATTAGTGTCCAATCCACGTGAGTTGCACAACTAATTTCAACAATATTATAGATTTTTGCTGACTTTACCTGGAATGCAATCAAATGATTTTTTTTCCCAAATTTTGTTTAGTTTAGGACATGTTTTGTTGCAGTGAGGTTCGATCCGTAAAAAGTACCTCTCATATCTTTCTTCGGATTTTTTTTAAGTTTTATTTTCTTGAATAGATGGAGAAAAATCACTTAACCATATAATATTAATCAGGTTGTTTATTGTGTTTGATTTTATAAAATTAATCAATTATGAATTTGAAATCATTAGAAATAGTTTTTGGTAAGTATTAATACATATCGATTGTTTATTATGTTTGTTTTTTTAATTAATTTTATCATTTATGACTGTCAAGTAGCAAGATGAGATAAAGATCGATGCTTTCAAGTCGGAGCTCTCTCCCTCTTTGCATTCTGTCGTCTGTCTGTTTCATTTATTTCCAATATAGGTTGTTGTTTCATATTTGTAGAGGAGTTTTATATAATATGTAATTCTTTTTGTCCCTTTTTTTCTTTTCAAATTAGACTGTTATACTATTGTATAAATATATAATATTGATCGGATCATCTTTTGCCTTGAAATATGTAGAAATGAAGTTATCAAAGTGTGAGTTTCCATTAAACTTCATTTATTCTTAACTTTCTTGTGATATTCATCGGGTTCTCTTTTTTACTTTGTTGGAGTAAATATTATTTGGTTCTCCTATTGATATAATAAGTGAGTTAATATAGTTTTGTTTCTCCTCTTTCCTGGATTAATTGTAATTAGATTGTTTGTCTAAATAATTTTTTATCTATTTGAATTCTGTTCTACCACTTCTCTCCCTTTTTTTCTCTCAATCTCCAAGTTTTCACATTTCCTTCTATTTATCTTAATATTTGCTACACAAATAATTTTGGCTCGATCACAATGCCTTTTATGATTTCTATGTATAATTAATCATTGGTGAGTGATTATTTTATCATTGGTGGTTTATGGAGAAGTAGTAGGGAATTGGGAGGCGAGCGAGGAGGAGAAAGCTGAGGAAAATGGTGGCTGAGGACTCTGCAACCTTATTTTACGGCGCTGACCCCAATTTGATGTAGTTTAAGTGAGTATTTAAATTTGTGATTTGAAACCATATTTTTTAGTTTTCTGATTAGTTCTTGATTTCTTATTGGTTAGCCAGGTTTTAAAAGTAAGAATTGGATAATCATATTGGAATTAAAAAATAAAAATTATAAAAAGAAAACTCATTGACATTTGCATGAGATTTTAGGGACATTAAATTATAAAATTTGGCTGTTAAGCAACAACCTGATTATTAGACCACTTATGTACTATAGAATTGATATATAATATGGTATCATGGATTACAAGTTTCATCAATAATTGTTAATGGTTTTTCATCACACCCCCCACCCCTTTTTTAAGTTTTTGAATTAGTTCTTGATTTGCTATTGGCTAGCCAAGTTTTATAAAACAAGAACTTGATATCAGATTGGAATTATAAAAGAAAAATGGAAAAAAATTTGCAGACATTTTTACGAGATTTTAGGGATATAAATTTATAATCTCCAAATGTTAAGTAACAACCTGATTAATTAAAACCACTTTTATACTCTATAATTGATATATAATATGATAGCGTGGATTGATTTTTACTAGAACCGTGATTCGGGGTTTAAAGCTAATTTCTTAATAACCAAATTCAGATTTATTTCGATATTTTTGTTTGTTATTTTTGATCTGATGTTTTTACGTTTCGGTTCATGTCCCTAACGAACAAATTTTTTTTCCTTTTTATTCATCTTTTTTTTTTTCGAACGAAGATTTATGTTTTTATTTAATTTTGTTTGATTCTATATTTCATTTCAGATCCGTGAAGAGTCGATATAAGTATATGATTTCTTAAAAGTCTCAAGATTAATGCTTATAAAAATTTTTCAATATTTTTCTGCTTAAGAAGGACAATGATCAAACTTTAAGGTTTTTTCTTTGTTGTAGTTTTCACTATGCTTTAGGGGATTTCTTAATAAGCTAAAGCATCAGGGTCGTATTTTGTAATTATCTCTAAAACTTTGAAACTTTAGGTTACTAATGATATTAACAAGAAAAAGAGGTTTGGGTTAGTTGCAAATGACCCCAAAGGTTTTTGAAAATTACAAAAGCTACCACCAAGGTTTGATTTTGTATTAAATTTAAAGGGCTACATCATCCCTATTTGTTAATGATGTTGACACACTATGAATCTGATGTTGATTGTCCTTTTCAATTAAATACTCTCATTATTTTTCAACTTATGCATTCGATATTTTATTTGCGTTGGTGGTTAGTATTGTAACATGCTTTTTTTTTTTTTTTTGGAGTACGAAATGCCCAACAATAATATGTGTGAAAATCATTTTTTAGTATATGTAAATACAATTCTTTGTTTAATCAGTATTCGAAAGGGGTTTTCCATGTTTTTGTTTTGCTTTTTTAGGATAAGAGTGGCTTTTTGAACAACTTAAGCAATTACCTTTTTTGAACAACCGAGAGAAAGTTGTTGCTGCAGTTGCAAGAACAAGGCAGGCCAAGTTAACTAACTACTACAAATAATTACAAAAGTTACCCATAAAGTTTAGCCTGATAACAAAAAAACTCCAGTTATCATTTTCAATGTACAGGAAATACCCACAATTTGTATATAGAATCTAATGTGAGAGGTTTTTGTTTTTAAAAGATTTTTGTCGTTGTTGTTGTTTTGTAATAGACCCAAAGTGTTATTTTACATGCACAATAAACTAATATGCGAGATAATAAAAGGGTTAATTGCCAAAAGTACCCTTGAGGTTTGGGCTAGTTAAAAATAAACCCCACTAATTATGGGCTATCTACAATATTTTTATAAATGTGAAAGGAGGCTTGGAATAACTTCTTCTTATGAAGGGTAAATGTAAAAGAACGTAAAAAATTAGGGATATTTTTGTTATTTTTAAAATTATTTTTTATTTTTGTGTAGTTAGGTCAAACTCCAAGGTACTTTCTTTAATTACCCTGAAAAAAAAAACTTTTTTACAACTTACCTAGAAGAAAAACTAAATTGAAGAATTATAGGTTCAACATTATGTATTATGTTATTTAATGCAGGGGTATTTTGTTCTTATATAGTGATGCATGTTTATTTTAAAACAATGAGTATTTCATTACACTTCATTTTATTTATATGAGAAAATTTGTCATACACGTCAATAGATTTAATATATTGAGGTTGTGCACATGATTTTATATATTTGGCAGGTGAAATCCCACAAGAAGTTGGCAATCTCAACAATTTGGAAGAGATTTATCTATCTTTGAATAGCTTAATTGGTTCCATCCCACAAAGTCTGTTAAACATCTCAACACCGCGAGTGCTTGCATTGGCTGAGAATCAACTAATACGCAACCTTGCAGCGGGTTTTGGAAACATGCTTCCCAATCTAAGAGTAGTGCAGTTTTATGGAAACCATTTAACAAGTGGTTCCAATTCATAATTAAGCTTATTCATAACTTCATTGACAAATTGTAAATATTTGTGGTTGTTGAATATGGCCATGAATCCTTTGAATGGCATACTTCCAGCTTCCATTGGGAATCTTTGGAGCTCTCTAATATATCTTTATGCTTATAATTGTAACCTTAGTGGTAGAGTCCCTGAAGAAATCTTTGGAGCTTATTCATAATTTAAATTTTGAAGTTAACAAATTATTTCTCAACATTTATGGATTAATAATATAGTTTATAAGGTAGTTTTTTAAAATTTAAAGTGAAGAGTTTTTTATTTTACTTTGTATTTAATATTTACTTTAAAAACTTAATATTTTATTTAATAAATATTACATTTTTATACTTTTCTTAGCAATGCCCGCGTAAATGCAGGTTTTTGAACTAGTATGGAGATAAAGGTCTATACAAACTTCAAATTTCTCGATCCCTTGCAAAAGGAAAATCACTCCGCACTCTCTATTATGACTATACTTTTAAAGTTAGCTCTCCACCCACATAAAAAGACAAAAATATGTATAAAAGGTGTTTGACTCTTTAACTATTCTCTGGACATTGTCGGCCACCTTGCCGCCATGTCGATGATGAAACTCGACAAACCTAATGCCCTCTATTCATCTTGTACCACATGTTCTGAATCCAAAATTGGATTTTAGCTCTGACACACTAATCGCCGACAAATTGAACTTGAAGTGTTTACAACTCAGATTTTGGTCATCTCTTTCACCCATCGTATGACCACCACACTTCATAGTTGAGTTCCCCTCGTATTAATATACAAAACTAAGGTCTCGTTTAGTTGGGGGGATGGGATGTGATTCGGATGGATAAATGAAATTATCCCACATAATCAAATGTTTGGTTTTAAAGATTATGGCCCGTGATGAATATCCTGGCCCACGTCTAATCCCTCATATGGGCTATAACTCCATCCCACCCCTCCCCATTGGATAGTTTATCCAGCCTTTAGTCCCAAGAGTCCAAAGGATGAAAAGACAATGATATCCCTCCCTTTCACAATCGTTTAATTAGAGTTCACCCACAATAAATAGACAAACCACAAATTCAAACCCTAGATCCACGAGAGCAAAATGAAGGTAAACCCAAGAAGAAACTCTCTAGCAGAGCAATTGTCGGAATCATAATTTGTGCGGTGGTCGAGTTCTTGTTGATCCTTTTATTACTTTTGTTTTTTTGATTGTGTGGGGTGTTATCTAGAAAAGGGGGTGAAGGAATAGGAACTTGAGACTCCAGCGAAGGAGAGTGGTGGAGGAAGGACAGCGGCGCAAGCTACGAGGACAGAGGAGAGAGAGAAAGCCATTATAAAAATGATAAAAATTGAAACCACCTCCACCTCGGACGGAGGGACAAGCTCATTATCAATCACCCCACACTTATCGAGGATCGTGACCGCAAGGGGATGCGAAGGTTGGATTGGAAATATTTTGTCCTCATTAGCTTCAATTAGCATGGTCATATCACTCTCTATTTGCCCAAATGTCGTGTGTATTTCGTCGAACGTAGCTTCAAGAGAATCGAATCGAGCATTAAATGAAGCCGCCTTATCGGACAAAGATTGAAATTATTGCAAAATAGCCAAGAGGGTCAGATCAGAGGGTGGAATAGGAGCATCGACCGGAATATCAAGGATGGGGAGGGAATTTTGGGCATTGGAGCTCACACCACCAAATAACTCATACGGGTCGGGATTTTAAGCACTATTGGTGGTACCAATTGGGGTATGATCAGAATTGTAAGCATGAGGACTTCCATACGGGCCGGGATTCGGACTAGCAAAGCCTCCATTAGACATATTCGGGAATCGATTTGGGGCATCATAACCGCTATGTGAACCGTAAATCGGAGTGTGCATATTTGGAAGGTGATTAGAAGCACCATATCCTCCATACGGACTATTCATACCCGAGAAGCCATTATACCCAACATGGTTTACACCATGCCCTCTCATGTTGGGAATGTACCCTCCATAGCTATAAGCACCTTGCATACTAAACAAAAAGTCAAATAACAATGAAATCTAAAAACACAAAGAAACAACAATCAAATCGAAAGCCTTAACCAAGTTGAGTCGCAACAGCGCCATTATGAAGTGTAGTCTTTCGTGGTTTTTGAAAATTAAAGGTTCATTTGGCTCGGTATTATTAGAATTCGATTCAATTGAAGGAATCAAAGTGTTTAAACTGTAAGTTTCAAGGCGTTTCAAGCTTGAAGAAAGTAAAGGAAAATAAAAATAAGGCAATTAAACTAACTAATCTCAACTAGAAATTGAAATAGCAAATTGGTCGGATGCCTCGGTCGTGTGCCTTAATAGAAAATGCAAGCATTAATGAAAATTAAGCAAGAACAAGCAATGTTTCATCAAGTACAAGCATGAAAGCACAAGGTACAACCATGCTTGCATGAGCATAAAATCCTAAATAATGCGAATAAGAAAAAATTGAAAGCATGAATGGATAAAGCAATATAAATTAACCTGAAAGTTTAAATCGTTTCGAAAAATAACAAGAAACAAAGAGTAGATCTAGGATTTAAGCTAAAACTATGCATGAAAATTTAATTCAAAATAAAGCACATGAAATACTTAAAATAAAAATGATCAAGGACTCGATCTATGATCTAGACGTGTCACTCATCTAGATTACATGGACGATTCACAAGATCTAACAAGAAATCAAAGAGCTAAGACAAAAAAAAAACATAAAATGAAGGACATGCATGAAATTGAAGAACAAAAAAACATAAAAGAAAGCTTACTTGAATTAAAGAGAAGAAGTAACAAGCTTGAATTAAATTGCATCAAAGTAAAATCCAAGGGAGTACTTGAATTCTTCTCGAGCTTACAAACCCAAGGGAAATGCTTGAAACTAAATCTAGAGAGAGAAAATTATCCCAAACCCAAGCTTGGGTTGGGAGGAGGTGTGTTTTTGTACAAAATGAGAGTAAGGTCCTATTTATAATAGGTTTAATTGGGTTTAAATGGGCCGGATTAGCCTTAGAGGCTTGAGAATCCAAGGTTTGACCCGAAATGGGCTTTAGGCTCCATTCTGGGCGCTGCTAGGCTTCACTGGGCGCTAGTTTGGGCGAGGCTGGGCGCTGCTAGGCTTCACTGGGCGCCAGTTTGGGCAAGTCTGGGTGCTTCTAGGCTTCACTTGGCGCCATCTTGGGCGAGGCTGGGCGGTGCTAGGTTTCACTGGGCACTAGTTTGGGCGAGGCTGGGCTTGGCTAGGCCACCATTCCAGAATGTTAGCCACTTGAAGCTTGCTCTTGGCACAAATTTGGGCATGCAAATAGGTAAGGATAGGCTTGTATTTTTGGCCTCCATGCCTTATCTTGGATTCCAATCATTAAGCCACCTATTAAATGAGGATTTTGAATATCAAAAACCTAAGAATTACACCAATCCTCCAATTAGTTGAAGCCATTTAACCCAATTAAATGTAAAATTAACAAGGAGCACGGGAAATAACAAAATGAGAAAACAAACAAATAACCTAACAAAACTCGATTAAAAACTACTAAAATTAACATAAAACTCTAATTAAGAATACAAGAGAAACACCACAATTACATTCAAAACACATATGTCATTTGAAGGATTGTGAAGTTGACACCTACGTAATGTGTCAACAGAATTAACAAATAAGGTTGATTTAACAATAATATTTTCTCCCATTCAACATTTGTCAATTACCCCTATTAATAAGCTATCAGCCACTTAATCGGGTCAATTGATTAGCCATTTTTTTAAGGTGAGAAAAACATATTAAAAAGGAGAAAGAGATATGGGGGCCCCGGGCCGAATCCCCTATGCGACCAATCATACTCTAAATAATCCTTCATTTGACAAATGAAAATTGAGAAATTAACGCTTCACAAGGAATCTCCGCTTAAGAGAACTCTTTGAAACTCTGCAATAGGAGTAGCATTTTCATCATCAGCAAAATATGCCCAATTGATTAGCAGCAATACTAATGAGGTGGAGGGCGGGAGAGGATTTTGTATCGTCAACAGTGAAAGGAGTAGAAGATTCCTGTTGTAATTTTTTAATTATATCAATTATTTCTCAATCAGTGGCAGGCTTACGAAAAAGAGGAGTGCGATGTTGGCTGCCAATATCTGAATCATCCACTATAATGCCTTCTTCACGTTCAAGACAGGCTGTTGGAGTATGTTGCGCCGAGGGAGAAACCTTATCCGAAGAACCCATGTCCACCTGATCAGCAGAACTAATGCTCGAAGAGCCCTCATAAAGCACAAGCTGTTGAGAGGTGTCACAAACAATCTCAGTAGATCTACAAACAGTCGAAGACGAGGGGAGGGATAAGAGCTGCCTCTTCTCATCTGAGGTGGATGAGTAAACGGGAGCTTTAGTGGATTTTGGAATAGGGTTTCCAGAATCGGGACCCGGGGGAGAAACCAAAGAGGGGTGAGACTGAGACCCCATCTCGAACAGAGATAAGAGTGGCCTCTTCTCAACCGAGGCAGAAGAGGAAGCAGGAGCAGCAGTGGGTTTTCGGAATAGGGTTTTCGGAAACGAGGCCCGAGGGAGACACCGAGGGGGGGGTGAATCGGAGACTCCATATCGACATCGGACTGTAACACGTTAAAAGCGTTAGAAGTCGTCAAGGGGGCCTGAGTGGGGTCGGGAGTTGGGTGAGGATCCGTACGGGTACGGGCTTTAGCCTCCCTAGAGTCCAAACGTCGACGGTGTCTGGTGTTAACCGTACGCCAATCATCCCTGTTAACATTTTGGATGTCCAGGATTTGTAAGAAGGGCAAGAATTAACTGTACGCCAATCATCCCCGTTAACATTTTGAGCGTTACGGGATTTATAGGAAG
>BMAC01000126.1:1500493-1519612 GCA_014905375.1 Phtheirospermum japonicum | reverse complement strand
AATCAATTGCATCCAAAAAAATTCTCATTAGATGTGCCAAATCGTTGGAACTCTACTTATAAATTACTTAATGATACATTTGAATATAGAGATGCATTGTGTACATTTTTTAATAATGAAGATGTCGATTTCGCTTTGTTTCCGAATATGTGGGATGATTTTTATAATATGATATCCCTTTTAAAAACTTTTAACGATGCCACCGTGGCTTTATCCGGTGTTTATTATCCTACCTCCTCAATACTTTTTGATCATTGTATTCAAATAGTACTTGTTTATAGTGCTTTACTCGATAACTCTGAATTAGGTGAAGTTATCAATGAGATGTTGAGTAAATGGGTCAAACATTTTCATTACATTCCCGATYTTTTTTTGATTGCAAAAATTTTAGACCCGGATTATCGGATGGAGGGTCTTCAAAACTTACTTAAAGTTTATTACGATGCATTAACACCTTTTTTAGAATCTCATGGACTACCAATTCCTAGTCCTCTGTTGCACACGAAGCACAACTCCTTTTAACTCAAACTTTTAATGATTACGATCAATCTTCATCTTCTAGTGATGTTAACGTGTCCCCTTCTCCTTCCCCCGTCGCTTCTACAAGACCCAACAACCCTCGAGGAGCTCTAGCCCCATATATGAGATTTCTTGAAGATACTAAACGAAAATGGCAAAGGGCTAGTGCTAGTCGTTCAATGGAATTAAATGGTTATTTAAGAGTTTCTGAACCGACTTCGGTTCCAAAAAACCCCGATGGTGTTACTAACGATCTTGTGCAGTTTTGGTCGAAAGTGGCCAGTATTTTTCCCACTCTCTCTCGGATTTCCAAAGAGGTCCTTGCCGTTTCTGTTTCGACAGTTTCTGCTGAACAGGCGTTCAGCACGGGAGGCTACATGTTAGATGAGCGTCGGTCAATGTTAACATGCAAAAATCTTGAAAATCAAATGTTGATGAACGATTAGGTGAAAGCTAAAAAACGAGAACAATAAATGCAATTAGATGAAGGCGAAGAGAGCGACTATTACGATAACACTTCGGGAAGCAACGACAATGACGAATAGGTAAGTAAAAGAACTACGTGGACTTTGATTCCTTTCTAAGGATACGTAGGCAACTTAATTCTAATACTACAAGTTCAAATTCAATTTTAATTTTTAATATTAGAATTAAATTCAAGTCCATTTTTTTAACTTAGTTTTTTCAAACAAAAAAAATTCGAACTACGTGGACTTTGATTCCTTTACGAGGATACGTAGGCAAGTTAATTCTAACATTAAAAGTTAAAATTTTAATTTTTAATATTAGAATTAAAATCAAGTCCTTATTTCTTTAAACTTATTTTTTCCCCAAAAAAAAAAAAAAAAAAGATCGACTGCATAGCAGTCGAACGACACATTCTCAGTCGATCAATGCATGATCGACTGCCTTCACAAAACCAAAACTCTCTGTCCTTCAGTCGATCCAGCAGTCGATCCCTCAGTCGGTTGACTGCTTTAAAAAAAAAACCGGCGGTTAACCACCGGTTTTCCGGTTAACCGCCGGTTCGGTTAACCGGTTTAACCGTAACCTTAACCAGTTCTCATCCGGTTAGGTTACGATTAACCAAAAATTGGTTAAATTAAACCGACGGTTATTAACTGCCGATTAATTAACTGGCCGGTTATAACCGAAACAACACCTCTACCCACATTCAACAACGCCCAAGAATTCATTTTCTTAAAAAGAATAACTATAATCACTATTTTCTATGAAGGTTATTTTTATTATTATTATTATTATTATTATTATATTATTATTATTATTATTATTATTATTATATTAAGAATGAATATCACGTTAAACTTAACTACTGCAATCGAGATAGGTGTTGAAATGGATGGAATCACTAAAAAAAATCGGCGATACTGACGGGTATACTGACAGCCATAAGGCCGTCGACATTACTGGCGGATTTCCTAGCAGATGACGTTGCTGGCGGATATACTGACGGCCAAAAGCCGTCAATAAATGTCACCATCAGTAACCCCTTAGGGAAAAGAGAGGGAGTTTATCCCACTTAATTATACTGACGGCTATGGCCCGTCAGGATATAACTTTTAGTAAAAAAAAAAAAAAAACAATAATATATACGCTGACGGTCTTGCCCGTCAGCGTATAAGTTCGCTATCCCTAACGCCCATGGCTATCAGGATTATAACCTAAGAATTCGGCAGCCACCCCCCCCCCCCCCCCCTCCCTCCCCCCGCCTCATTCTATCCAGAACACCCCAAAAAAATCTTGCTAGGGCTGTCGTCGCCATCCATCCCTCCTGCCGTCCGGTTCGCCGTCTGCCTGCCGCCCCTCCGCTGCCCAGTTGCCGCCTCCAAAAGTAATCAGATTTATTTTTTTAATTATTATGAATTATTGTAATTACTTTATAATTAGGGTTTGATATATATATATATATATATATATATATATATATATATATATATATATATATATATATATATATGTGAGACCAAATCCCTGTGTGGGAACTTTAGGAACTGCTATATTACATTATATATGTGATGCTAATTTAAATAATGCAAAATGCTACTTATATTCTCACATTGCTATTTTTATGTTCCCTTGATTTTTACTATTATCTTATTAGCATGTACATGATTCATAAATAGCATCACATACTATGTAATTTAGCAGGTTCCTAGTTCTCACACAGGGATTTTGTAAAATTTGAAGGTCTATGGTTTTGAAAATAAGTCTCAGATTTACAATGTTGTTATCAAATGTTAAACAACACTGGTTAACAACATCGACCAGAGTAGAATAAAAATATGCAGCGGAAAATAAATTTAAGAACACGGTTTAAACAAATTTAAATCACAAGTAAAAGTACTTGTGAACTTGGGTGTACAAACCCGAAAACTATATTACTTTCTTATTTTTCGATCAATACAAAAATATTAAGTAATATATGAAAACTAAAGTATCAAAACACATGATACTAAATACTTGTCGCCTAGGTTGATCAAGCTCTTCTCCGTTGGCCACGCAACTTCAAATAGCTTGACAATATCGAACAATAGCTTCAAGTAATCTTCGTGTTCTTCTCTTGCTTTGCGTCTTCTTCCTTGCGTCGATCTCCTCTTCAAAATCCCGTGCGTAAAGATCGTAAGTAGCTTTAGGATTATATTGTCTTAAATAGACAATACTGAATCCTAAACTAGGTAAACAAATAAAAACAAATACTAAACACAATCTAGGAAACTAATAAAGCCTTAAACATAAACTAGGAAACACAATATATTCCTAAATCTAGATTCCTAACTTATTTTGTGACCAAGAAAGGCAAATAACAAAATAGGAATTATTGCCAAGAATAAATTCCTCAACAATCTCCCCCTTTTGCCTTTCTGGACAAAACACTACGACGCAAACATAAATGAAACTAAAATACTAACTCCCCCTAAATTAAAACACCTTTTAAAATTCAAACCAACATTACATACCAACATTATTCAAAAACACTTAATCAAAACAAATCAAAATAAAGGAACTTATTGACTTCGAACCCTCTTCGAACGATGAGGGGATGTCGAAGTTCCTTCAGCACTCTCCTTCCTCTTCCTCTTCTGCATTCGCATCATTCTCCTTAAAGCCTTATTGCGCGAGTGAATTCGCTTCCTTCGCCTCTCTTGAGAAAGGCTCGCCAAGGCTTCGGCTGCCACAGCATCATCAACATCCTTTCCAGCAATAGCATCATCATCATCATTTCCAGCAACATTTTCAGCGTCAACAACATCTTCAGCGTCATCTTCCTCTCCCCCTTTTTGATCAGAAAGTGAAAGGGTCTCCAAAAGGGAGCGACGAAGTGCTTTCAACTGAGTCATCTGCAGATCAATCGAAGCCACATGCGCACGAAGGACCTGCACAGAAACGTGGACCATGTTGGGACCAATGGTGGTAACGCCCGTCCCAAAATCCCTATCAACATTGGCTCGAAAAGGCGCTTGCCAAGGCAGATCAATGACTCGAGCACCGGTAACATGCTGACCCCTCAAAGCAAACCAATCAGCTTCACCCGTGAGCACATCATCGGGACAAAGCGTCAATCCTTGGTTCTCTAGCAAGATGAAAATCAAAGAAGGAAAACACAACGAGGCTGCAGACTTCGTAGTGGCAAACTTAGTAACAGTGTCAAAAACATGCTGGCCAAAACTAAACTTGATTCCCCTCCCAAGCCTAAACAGGAACTGGGCCTGAGGCCGCGTAACACATGTAGTGTTCTTGGAGGGAACCCAGTTACAAATCGCAAGCTTATGCAGAATAGAGTAAAGGGAAGAAAGACGGGTACTGGGTAGCTGTTCAAACCAAGCACTAACAAGACCACTAGACAAAAACGAAACAACCTCATTCATATCATCAACTATCGAGTCACCCCGGTATGGCTCAGTGCCAAACAACTCATCAATCAAAGCCGGGGTGAAAGAGAACACTTTTCCACGCACAAAAACTTTGCCATAGTTCACAGACTCTAAATCAACAATAGATGGCAAAAGATTTGCATAAAACTCGACCATAATATCCTAGACAAAAGGCATGGCAGTTGAGACTATGGAGTACATACCTTTGTGTTGAAGATAAGCGATGAGATTGTGTTTCTCAAATAGTTCAACCGGGACTCGCCGCTCGACGATCATATGTCTGGTCTGGTAGGTGTCAAACAAATCGGCAGCCTCAGCAGTCAAAAACTTTTCCAAAAAGGGCACCATATCCTCAAGCTCAAGAGTCGAAGAAGCAGTATCCTAGGAGGACTGAGAATGATTACAGGCATCGGAAGAAGTCGGTGTAGGAGCACGAGAAGCAATCGGAACTGAGGCAGTGCTGGAGGAGGAAACAGTCGGGGAACGATGTGATGTTGGTATAGAGGAACCAACATGGGGAGCAACATCGACCACCTCAGCAACTTTCTTTTTCTTCTTGACCTTCTTGCAAGCAGTGAGAATATCTCGAAGAGGCACATCAAAAGAGGAATCAGGGGAATACTCAAACAAATCAGGATCAAATGCAAGTAGATCATCACGAACAGTGGATGGAGGAGGAACATCGGCAGCCGGTTTGGCGGAGCTGGTGACTTCGCCGGTGATAAAATCCAAGACAGTGTGGGGAGGGGATGAATATTCTGTCGCAGCAGAGGTAGGAGAAACCTTGACCTTAGCCGGGCTAGGTCTCCTATCGGCCTTCCTCACAAGCTGTTTTAGGCGAGTAAACTTCTTCTCCGGCAAACTCCGGACAGAAGAAAGTGGCGGCTCGAACCCTTCAACCGGAGCAGCAGGAACAAAATCTTCATCATCAGATTCGGACATCACAGTGACATCCTCCTGGAGGTTCATATGTTCTTCGGTACAACGGGCGGCCTAGCCTTGCTCTTCGGTACTGCGGGTGGCCCAGCCTTGCTCTTCGGTACTGCGGGCGGCACAACACCGGGAGGAATATTGTGCAGGCGCCTCGACTTTTTCAAAGTAGGATTCCCAACCCGACCGAAAGTCTCCGCAACAAACACCGAATTGGGGGGATTATCAACATCAATTTTGTTCCCTGGCTGTCCTGGGAACAGTTGCGCTACATGCGTGGCTTCAATCGGCGGCGAAGATGGAACAGCAGCGCGGGAATCTTTCACCGGCAAGGGTGGTGGCGATGTTGATAGCGGTGGTGGGATGGAAGAGGAACCACCACCGATTTAGACGCGAATATCCAGGCCACCAACTCGCACATAGGGTGCAGGGACCTGTTCGCCGGTGCTGTGGAGTTCTGCCGGTAATTCAGGAACAGACGAAGGCGACGGCGGGTTTGACATCCTACAGATTCTCAAAAGCACACGACGAAAAATAAGAAAATCGAGAGAATTTGAGAAATTTCAGGAAGTTTGAGAGTTCAATTCACAGAGGGTTTGAGTTGTGATCAAACGGTAAAAAGGTTCAGGTTTTTATGCCCAAAAAGTGATCGTTGCATAAGGAGAGAGAAAGTAAAAATAAAAGGAAAAAATCCCTAATTTTCTCTACATGCGGATTATTGGTCTTAAGCCCGATTTTTATTTCCATTTAAAAAGCGCCACTCCCCCTAAGATTAGGCTACGTGATCACATAACAAACCCATTATCTCTTCCCATCATCTCGACCTTTTTTATTTCAAAACAAAATTAAGTTGTATAGCCCTGAATACAAAATCGGCCAGAGTACAGAGCTGGAATTTTATGAACCTTCAGCCCAATAGTACCAATCTTGTGCAATGTTATTTTTCACTCACCAAATTCACCTTGTTATTACCTGTCAAACCGTCCGATTTTAAATCCACTAAAACACTTAGTTAGCTCAACTCAAAACAAAATTAAGAGATTTCAAGAAAGACAAGAACACAAGTAACACACGCACAGCAAGATGGCATCTTCACAAAGTATGAATGTCCTATGGGATGCCTAAAAATCATGACCTAAAAGAATATACAAAAACAAATAATAATCTCAGTGACTTGGTCCAATGTTGCTCTTTATTAATTACTAACAACATTATAAACCAACATTGCCTTAGGTGAAGTCAATGGAAACTTACCCCTTAACCCAAGATAATGACTACGACAAGATCTCTCAAGAAGGTAATATTTAAAGATTGGATCATTTTGTATCCATATTTTCTTCATCCTTGAGGGGATTTGAATCTTTTAATCTTCAGCAATTGCTGTTAAAAACCTCTTGTTTTTGGACCTGGGAGAAAATCTATTTCTGCGGGAAAGTCCCATAATCATCCAATTGAAGAGGTTGGTTCTTTTTGCTATCACTTTTATTGCAACACAGGACCTTATCGCACTTTAAATCAGACTCAATGCATTAGAATTATGTATGAAAAGAAAGATAAAAATGCATGCAAAATTATACAGATGTTGTGACTGATGTTGATATTAGGTGTCACAACACCACAAACCAACATTTGTTCAAACAATGCACATACCGAGATCTCTTCTCAAACGAGAGAAGGTCTCGAAATCTAATGCCTTAGTGAAGATGTCAGCAAGCTGATTATTTGTTCCAATATGCTCAAGGCTAAAAATCTTCCTCTCAACTAGGTCTCGAATGAAGTGGTACCTTATGTCAATGTGTTTTATTCGAGGATGCTGGACTGGATTTTTGGAGATGTCAATGGCACTGGAATTGTCACACAACACAGTCAAGATACTACTGTGCAGACCGTAGTTCTCTATCATCTGGTTCATCCACAGTAATTGTGTGTACGCACTTCCAGCTGCAATGTACTCGGCTTCAGTTGTAGAAAGAGAAATACAATTTTGTTTCTTGCTGTACCAAGAGATTAGATTGTTACCCAAGAAAAAATAGCCCCCGGTAGTACTCTTTCTATCTACCACATCCCCAGCCCAGTCCGAATCAGTAAACCCTACAAGTTCAGTACCTGTGTCTTTTGTAAACCACACACCTAGTTCAGTTTTACCAGCAATGTACCTAACAATTCTTTTAACAACTTTCAAGTGTGACTCTTTTGGATTAGACTGATATCTAGCACATAAGCACACACTATACATTATATCTGGTCTACTTGCTGTCAGATACAACAAACTCCCTATCATACTTCTATACATGGTGTTATCAACACCCTTACCAACATCGTCTCTCGACAACTTCACAGTTTTTCCCAATGGGGTTTTCTTGATGGTTTCACCTTCTAAGCCAAACTTTTTGACTAAGTTCTTTGCATATTTAGTCTGGGAAAGGAAAATACCATCATCAAGCTGTTTGATTTGTAAACCAAGGAAGTATGAGAGGTTACCTTCCATGCTCATCTCGAATGTATCAGACATTCGAGTAACAAACTCCTTGACCATCTACTCGTTAGTGGATCCAAAAATAATATCATCCACATAAATTTGGACTACTAAGATGTGCTTATTGGATTTAAGAAGGAATAAATTTTTATCAACTTCCCCTCATCTAAAGTTCAAATAAAGTAAATGTTGAGTTAGCATTTCATAAATGTTGAGTTTTAAAACAAAATTTGGTTTTTGAGGATCCACAAATCCTTTAGGCTGTTCAACATACACTTCTTCACTTAAGACTCCATTTAAAAAAGCACTCTTAATGTCCATTTGATGCAATGAAATCTTCATATAATAAGCAATAGAAAGCAAAAGCCTTACCGACTCAATGCGGGCAACAGGGGAGAAAGTTTCATCAAAATCGATTTCTTCAATTTGATTATACCCTTGTGCAACTAGTTGAGCTTTGTTCCTTACAATGTTGCCTGCTTCATCAGTCTTATTCTTGAATATCCACTTTGTTCCCATCACATGGGAATTTTCTGGTCGTGGCACTAAATCCCAAACATCGTTTTTGTCAAACTAGTCCAACTCTTCTTGCATTGCCCGAATCCAAAACTCATCCTTGAGCGCATCCTCCACTCGCTTGGGATATATTTTAGAAAGGTACAAAGACTCACGAATCTTAGAACAATTAGTAGACAGACATACGTACCTGACCATTTCCTTAAAATTTATTTGTCTTCGTCTTGTGCTCCTTTCATCTAAATCGCCAATAATTTGGCCCACGTGGTGGTTTTTCTGGATTCTGGATGGAATATCTCTCTGATGAAGATCAATGTGATCAGGTGGACCTTCGTCTTCTGAGTCAGAACCTGATTCTGCGCCAGCTTGGCTTGATGTTGGTTCTGATGTTGAGATCCCAGTATCAACATTGGTATCAACATCTCTCAATTCTCTGGATTCAGCACCTGTATCTCTGTTCTCAATACCTGCACTATCATCTGAAGGAGGAGTGACATTTTCTTGAGGATTTTGATAATAAACCAGATCATTATCCTCGGTAGGTTTGACTGCACTCGTTAGATCGTCGAACTTGACATTAACTGACTCAAACATGCTTCTAGTTCTCAGGTTAAACAACCTATATGCATGACTGTTTTGGGAATAACCCATGAAAATACACTTATCACTTTTTGAGTCTAGTTTAGCTAGATGATTTCTGTCATTGAGAACATAATGAATACATCCAAATACATGAAAATAGCTCAAGTTCGGTTTCTTTCCCATCAACAACTCATAGGGAGTAGCACATGAACCTGGTCTAAAATAAGCCCTATTTGTAATATGACATGCAGTGTCCATTGCTTCAGCCCAAAAATGTTTTGGAATGCCATTAGAAATAAGCATAGTTCTAGTCATCTCAGCAACAAACCTATTCTTACGTTCGGCTATGCCATTTTGTTGTGGAGTAATAGGTGAAGAAAATTCATGACTTATGCCCTCAGAAGTGCAGTATTTAGAAAAAGAGGCATTTTCAAGCTCTTTTCCGTGATCAGTTCTAATACTACCAATTTTCACATTAAACCTTACACACAACTTCTTTGCAAGTTTTTTTAAAGCCTCAAAAATTTCAAATTTTTCTTTTGAAAATTCTACCCAAGTGAATCTAGAAAAATCATCAACAATCACAAACACATACCTCTTACCACCAAGGCTCTCAACCTCAAGTGATCCCATGAGATCCATATGTAGAAGTTCAAAGCAAGATGATGTAGTGAGACTTTGCTGGACTAGATGAGGCACCCTTACTTGCTTTCCTTTCTGGCATGCCTCGCACATAGGAATGATCTTGGTGTTGAGCTTAGGCAGTCCACTCACAGCTTCTTCTTTGGCCAACCTGTCCATCATCTTTTAATTCACGTGTCCAAGCTTTTGATGCCACAACTCAGCATCACTTAATTGGGACAGTCTGCAAAAAGCATCACTTTGGATTTGGTAGCAATTATCTGAAGTCCTTTGACCAGTGAGAATACATTGTCCATTCTCCTCGTAAACTTCACACTTCTCACGGTTGAATTTGACACTGAAACCTCCATTGCACAGTTGACTTATACTAATCAAATTTGCAGTAAGTCCTTCTACCAGCAGCACATTTTAAAGAGTCACAATGCCTGGAACATGGAGAGTTCCTTGGCCAATAATTTGGCCATTCACGCCTCCACCGTACTTTACTATTCCACCTCGAAATCTGACAATGTTGGAAAGCAGCTCCTCGGACCCAGTCATATGCTTGGAGCATCCACTATCGAAATACCAGGCTCCAGGGACGTGGGACTTCAGGGAGGTATGGATCATGTTACACTTGACGTTATTCTTCTTGACCCACACTTGTTTGAACCTGGTGTTGGTATTAATTTTGGTATGACGGAAACCAACATTGAATTTAGCAGCCGCATTAATTCTCTGAAATTTCCTTCTCTCGCCTATGATCTTCCAGCAAAAAAGTCGAATGTGTCCGGGCTCACCACAATGATGGCACACGAACTGTCTCCTTCTCTTCTTATGTCGCTTGGGCAATTTTTGGTCCTGACTTGGCACTTGTGGTGGTTGATTTGGTTTAAATCCTATTCCTTGCTTCGAGGTTTCAGGAAAGCTGATCTCCAAGATTTCATCAAGCTTCGCCTTGCCTTTGTTCAGATTTGATATGGTTCTGTGGACCTTTGTCAGTTTGGTTCTCACCTTTTCTTGCTCAGCATCCTTCTTTGAAAGAGATGTTTCCAGACGAACAATTATGTCAAGCTGATCATCCTTTTCTTTGGTCGTTTTTTCTACTTCTTTCACGAGATCCTTAACCTTGAGTACCTATTTTTCCCAGCTGACAAACAGTTGCTGGTGCTCAACACTCAGTAGTTCATACTCCTTATGATAATCAGGGATTTCTACATTCAAGCAAACTATGTTGGTTTCAAGGATATCAACATGGACGTCGTCGTCCCAAACAACATGGGTAAATAAGGATGGAACAGGTTCAGTTGACTCGGAATCATTGACATCCTAAGTGAAATCTGTAGCAACTATGCTTTTCTTCCTAAGAGTGTTAGGACACTCATTTTTGTAGTGTCCCCAACCTTTACATTCATGACATTGCACCTCATTGAGTGGTCTCGTGGGATTTGATGCGTTTGTAATTGAAGACGTGGACTGGGATCTAGGAAGAGCACGTCCAGTGAACTTTGGCGTGGACACCTGTGGCCTAGTCTTCGTATTTGAGCCTCCAAGGCTATTCTTCTTCTTCAAAAAACTGTTGAAACGTTGGGTAACAAATGACAATTCGTCTTCACCAAGCGTAGTAGATTCCATCTTCTTGAGAATTCCATTGAAATCAAACTCCTCATCATCGTCATCGTTGACTGGATTCACATCGGATGAAAAAGCAACATTCTTCTCCTTTGAGTTGGGACCAAGGTGTTCCATCTCATACTGCTTAAGGTTTCCAACTAAGGTATTGTAGTCAATGTTATCAACATCTTTAGACTCTTCTATGGCAACCACCTTCATATTATATTTTTTCAAAATAGACCTCAACAGTTTTCCTACAAATCGAGAGTTAGTTAACGACTCACCAAGCTCTCTGCACTCGTTAGTGATGTCTGATAATCTCATTGCATAATCCATGATCGACTCCTTCTCATCCATACGCATCGCTTCGAAGGTTGACATTAACATTCTCAGCCTTGATTTCTTCACGCTTGCAGTTCCTTCACAAACACTTTGGAGTGCGTCCCATGCATCTTTTGCTGACTCGCAATTCTTGATGACTCTATAGTAACTTGCATCAACATAGCTGCACAAAGTATTGATACATTTGGAATTCTAGTTTCCTGCAGCCACTTCGTCAGCAGTCCAATCTTCCTCCTTTTTGGGAATGGTATCACCTTTGCCATCAGTGACACGTGGCTTTTCTCATCCAACGAGGACAATTCTCCATGCGCGTTCGTCAATGCTCTTCAAGTGCCAGCGTATTCTTTGTTTCCAAAGGGAATAATTCTCAACGTTGAGGATCGGTGGTCTTGGGTTGCCTTGAGCATCCATAGCACTTAAAAATAAAGATCAGTACTTAAAAGGTTAAGTAACCCGCTCTAGATGTCAATTGTACAATTTGAAGGTCTATGGTTTTGAAAATAAGTCTCAGATTTACGATGTTGTTATCAAATGTTAAACAACACTGTTTAACAACATCGACCAGAGTAGAATAAATATATGCAGCGGAAAATAAATTTAAGAACACGGTTTAAACAAATTCAGTTCACAAGTAAAAGTACTTGTGAACTTGGGTGTACAAACCCGAAAACTATATTACTTTTTTGTTTTTCGATCAATACAAAAATATTAAATAATATATGAAAACTAAAGTATCAAAACACATGATACTAAATACTTGTCGCCTAGGTTGATCAATATCTTCTCCGTTGGTCATGCAACTTCAAATAGCTTGACAATATTGAACAATGGCTTCAAGTAATCTTCGTGTTCTTCTCTTGCTTTGCGTCTTCTTCCTTGCATCGATCTCCTCTTCAAAATCCCGTGCGTAAAGATCGTAAGTAGCTTTAGGATTCTATTGTCTTAAATAGACAATCCTATAATCCTAAACTAGGTAAAGAAATAAAAATAAATCCTAAACACAATCTAGGAAACTAATAAAGTCTTAAACATAAACTAGGAAACACAAATATTCCTAAATCTAGTTTCCTAACTTATTTTGTGCCCAAGAAAGGCAAATAACAAAATAGAAATTATTGCCAAGAATAAATTTCTCAACAGATTGGTTCTCATGTGAACCCACTATATATATATATTTGATGTTTGTTAGGGATTGAGTTAGGATTTTTTATTTTTTATTTTAATTTCAGTTTTTAATTTGTTAGTATGTGTGTATTTTTATTTTTTAATTTGTTTTTAGTTTGTTAGTATGAATGTAGGTTTATTTTTTAATTTTAATTTAAGGTTTTATTTTAAATTAAAAAGAAATATATCCAATTTTTAAATTATTTTTAATATAAATAAAAATTACTAATTAAAATTATGTCATTATTTTTAGTTTTAATTAAAAAATCTATTTTAAAATTTTGTCATCATTTTAAATAATTTGGTTTCAAGTAGAGTTTAATTTTGAAATGAAGTTTTGATTTTAAATTAGGGGTCTAATCGTAAATAATTTTAAAATTAGGGTTAAATGGGTGAATTAGGGCTCATATTGTATATATATTATTCATGCATGGGAGGCCATGGTGATCGGCCAGGATTTAAAAAAAATTGTATATCTTACATGCATGGAGGCCGTGGTGATCGTCCTGGGTTTAATTCTTTTTATATATATTATTGTCATTGGTTTTGTTGGTTGTATACCGTCGGATGTTGACGTGGGTTACGGCGCTGGCCGGGAGGTGTTGTCCCTCCAATAGCGGGTTTTCAATTTTCTTTTAAACGTGATAGGGTGTCACATGGTTTTATTTAAATTTTCAAAATATTTTTAAAAAATTTGACGGTGGTAATTGCTTATTTGGACCCTTGGCAAAGTGACGCGATTCATATTGTTGAAGAGAATCAATTATATATAGATAACTCGTTTGAGAATTAATATCAAATAGAAAGTTTCGAAACTAAGTTTCAAATTATTCCAATATTCCTTAGACCCGTTTGAGATTTAATATCAAATATAGAGTTTGATACTAAATTTCGAATTGTCCCAATTTTGGACAGTTTGAGAATGTGACTTGTAGTATGGTTATCTTATGTGTATGTTTGTTTTTTTAGTTTTGAAATCTCAATTTTTGCATCTCTCTAATTGTTCTCGGGTGCGATGAAATATACGTGTACTACGAGAACTGAGGGGAGATGTTGCTGAGATTTTGAATCTAAAAAAAATGCATAGTTTAAGATAATACATACTACTAAATGTCACGTTCTTGAATGTGATAGAAGCCTTACCAATTATAACTCAAATTACTCATTCTTCTCGTAATGCTGCCAAAATTTTGTCACGTTCTTTTCCGGCCATTGAATTTAGAATCATGAATAACACTCAAAAATCTTAGGAAGGATGATAATCGTAGTTGGATGTACAAATGGAATATTGTTGGATTTCTACATCCAGCGTTCGTGGCCGGTGTAGATAGTATCGTACAATTTGCACTCCCGCATGATTCTGCAAAGATGGATGGTGATAAAATGAAATGCCTTTGCCCATGAACTAAGTGTAAGAACTCTATCTATAGGTTTATAAATGAGATAAGATGTCACCTCAGTACCAAAGGGTTCATTGCCGATTACTACATTTGGACTCATCACGGGGAAACAGATCTCATCTCATCGCCTGCTGATATTGAAGTCGGGGGATCATCATCAAATGTGTACATCAATATGGTGCAAGATGGTTCTGGTACCAATTTCGATATAAATGATATTGAGTTAGAGGAATCACCTAATCCTGAGACGAATAAACTTTTCGATATTCTCCAAGCTCCAAAAAAACCTATGTATCCCGGTTGCGAGAAACACAATCAGTTGTCTTTAGTTGGCCGTCTTATGAATTTGAAATCGGAGCATGGCATTTCTCAGAAATGTTATAATCAATTTATTGATTGAATCAAAGAGATCGTTCCAGAAGACAACAATGATGCAGATATTTTCTAAAGTAAGAAGTTTTTGAGAGGTATGGGGTTACCGGTAGAGAAGATAGATTGCTGCGTGAAGAACTACATGATTTATTAGAAGGATGATTCGAATATGGATAGGTGCAAGTTTTTTAATCATCCACGGTTCAAACCTGCGAAGAAGGGACAAGCTAAACGGCGCAAGTCCAACTTAGTTCCATACAAGAGGATGTTACTTTCCTCTAACGGCCCGCCTGCAGAGGTTGTACGCATCTACAACAATGGAAAAAGATATGCGGTGGCAAGAAGAACATGTGGTAGAGGATGGTGTCATGCGTCACACGTCAGATTCCGAGGCTTGGAGGCACTTCGATCAAACTCATCTAGAGTTCGCCGCTGAAACTCAAAACGTAAGATTGGGTCTATGTACAGACGGATTTTAAACTATTGGAAGTTTTGGAAAACAATACTCGTGATTGTCACACTATACAATTTGCCTCCCTGGATGTTCATGAAAGAGCAGTACATGTTTCTCAGCGTTCTCGTCCTGGGCCCACAGAACCCTAAAGATAAGTTAGATATTTTTCTACAGCCATAGATTGAGGAGTTGAAGCAGTCCGATGGTGATCTCTCGTACGATGTATCTAAAAAATAGAACTTTTAGTTGCGAGCGGACCTTATGTGGACCATTAGCGACTTTCATGTCTACTCGATGTTGTCTTGTTGGTCTACAGCTGGTCGGATGGCTTGTCCGTATTGTATGGAGCCTTCAAACGCTTTTACCATGCAAAAGAGCATGAAGCAATCATGGTTTGATAACCATCGTAAATTTCTAGAATGTGATCATCGACTTCGTAAAGATAAATTTTTTTTAGGAAAAATAGAAAGGTTGAAGCTCTGCCGCCGCACGTCCGTTCTGGAACAGAGATTTTGGCCAAAACTGAAAGCGTGGGACTTTTGAAAGTAATTGAAGAAAATGCAGAACAGGTGAACGGACTAATAACGAAGAATAGTGATTGGATAAAAAGAAGTATTTTTTGGGATTTGCCTTACTGGAGCACTAACTTGATTCGTCATAATTTTGACGTTATGCACATTGAGAAAAATATTTTTGATAATGTGTTTAACACGGTGATGAATGTCAAAGGGAAGACAAAAGACATTGTGAAATCAAGAGATGAGTTAGCAGAATACTGTCACCATCCCGAACTTCATTTAGACGCATCAGGAAAGTATCCCAAAGCTTCGTACACGCTCGATAAGCCGTCAAAAGTTGCATTGTGTGAATGGTTAAAGGCTCTGAGATTTCTAGACGGGTATGCATCAAATCTAGGTCCTTGTGTTGATATGAAAGGATTAAGATTGTACGGGAAGAAAATCCATGACTGTCACGTGTTTATGCAGCGGTTGATCCCAATTGCATTTCGAGAACTGCATCCTCATCCCGTGTGGAAGGCACTAAAAGAGCTAAGTTTGTTTTTCAAAGATCTGAGTGCGAGAGTTATTGGAATTGCTGATATGAGTCGTTCAGAGCGTGACATTCCCCTAATACTCTGTCAACTTGAGATGATATTTCTACCAAATTTCTTCGATTCAATGGAACATTTGTCCATCCACTTACCGTACGAAGCGAGAATTCCTGGTCCAGTGCAATATAGGTGGATGTATCCTTTCGAGAAGTATCTGGGCAAGTTGAAAAACAACGTAAGGAATAAAGCGTGTGTTGAAGGCTCGATAGCAAACGCATATCTAGTTGAAGAGGCATCGAATTTTGTTTCATACTACTTCGAAGATAATGTCTCCACAAGAAGGACAAACTTAAATCGTAATGAAGAAGTTCAAAATGATGAAGACGACGATCCAAACGTTCTATCCATTTTCAAGAATAATGGTGAAACTTTCTCAGATGCGGGGAAAAGATTCTTGTCGGATGAAAAATTGGCCAAGGCCCAAAGATATGTGTTACTAAAATATGCTGAACTCCAACAATTTATCAGGTTAATGATTCAAGCTTTTTGCAATTGTAATTATCGAAATCTATTAATTAAATATTATAACAATTCTCCATTTTAAATATAAACTAGTATTGTACCCGTGCGTTGCACGATAATTATTTATTTTATTTTATCTAAAAAATATATTATTTTAAATGTATTAAAATATTTAAATAAGTACTTGTGTACATGTATACTTAAGTTATAAATATATGTGTGTGTATTTCGGTAAGAACCATCACTGGTTATCACACCAGAGATGGTTTTACCATAACCGCTCCCTATATATAAATCATCTAAATATTATTTAAAGATCGAATAGTATTCAAAATGATATAACTTGATTAATAAAAGTGTTGTTATTAGATAAAATGTACTTTACAAATTATGAAAAATTTCCTTATGCACAACATCTGTAGTTTTGTTACAATGTTTATTCTCACCATTGTCGATCCGATTGGTCACCCTTGATATAGCAACGTATAACTGACCATGGTCGAAAACTGGCTTCTTCAGGATCCAACATGAGAGAGAGATTGTCCTTGAATCTTGTTGATCATCATAGCATATGACACAATCAGAGAAAATTGTCATCATTGGAACTTGAAAGGCAACCTCGGATTGGATGGTGTGACAGACATTTTAGGGATTAACAACAATTCACTTGCATTGCTTCCTTGAGAAATATTAGCCTATATAATATGATCGTCAAGTTAACAACCAATATTACACAATACAAGGGAATGATCGATATTTCTCAACAACATGAGTGAAATTCTAATTTTTAATTTCTCATAGTTCGAGAATCCATAACATTTAATGGTATTTAGAAACTCTGGTGAGTGGACGTCCTACAATATGTCAATGTTTTTGAATCGGATTTGCATGCATTATCAGACCTAAGATATACTTTACATTCTCCATCATTTTATGACATCATATATTTATTAATCAAATCGATGACATGAAGTGTTGGGGAAAGAATAACACGACCATCCAAATTAGCGAAACATTCAGCAGTTTTTCCAAATTATGGATATGTGCTCGCCACAATTGACGAAACATGGTCACCATCATATTTCAATAATAGATAACCTAGATTTCAATTTAAATAATACCATCATTTGGTACTCCAACTATTACATCTCCCATACTGTTTATCGAGTTGACAAATTTCTTTAACTTGACACAATTGAGATTTGAATTGTGAATTTGCAGCACCACATTCCTAGTCTACATCAAACTATGTATTGAGTCCATAAATGCAAGTATTTGATCAATGTGTGAACTATGTCTGGTCTAGTGCCTTTTGGAACAACCGTCAAAATTTGATGAAAATCTCCACTAAGAATTATTATTTGTTACCAAATGGAAGTTACGTATTAAAATTATTTTGCGATCTCATCACGTCTGTTAATGTTTTGTCCAGAGTTTCAAAATAATGGTTATGCATCATTGGAGTTTCGTCTCAAATAATGAGATGCGCATCCACCATTAATTTTGCAAGTGGAGTACCAGTAATGATCGAAATCTTGCTATATATTAAAAGTAAACCTAAATCTAAAATGTCTAGTTCTTCCTTTCGAAAGAATAAGAGAAGTTATGTCGTTAGACATTACATTAAGAAAAATTCCACAATTAGGTTTAACAGTTGTAGAAAGCGTCCTCTGTATCTATTGATGAGAAATACACCACTCTTGGTTAAATGTACTGCATCTATGACTTTATCGATTTTGCGGAATATAGTAAATTCATACTAATGAAAACAAATCTAGTTTCCTAGGTGTCCATTCTTTTGTTTTTGAGTATTAACATGAATTTTTAGGAAACTCAACATAAGCAAATTCCGTGCTTTCAGATTTTTCTTATTGCATTTCATTGCGTTCAACTGATTATTATCACTATACAATACATTATGCTCTTTTGTAAGATGAAAACTCTAGTACATGATAGGTGGAGTTTTATACTGAATTTCATAAACTAATATTTTCCACGCCGCTTCGCATGGACAAATGTAATGACAATCATAATACATGTTGATCTCATCAAAATTTTTGTCCTCTGCATCCCCACATTTGTTTTGATAGAATGTTATAGTGAACCTATACTTACATTTATTGACACGTTTGAAAGAAATACTTGATAGATCTAAATTAGTTACACTATTTAACATTTCAATGAGCTACACAATTCAGTAATAGATAAAAATTATGTGAAACGACCTTCTGGAGAACCGCTAGTAAATGTCGCGGGCAAGACAACATGAGTACCAACACTTAAGAGATCTGTTTCATTTCATAACACTACATCAACAATCTTACTGTACATCTCACTTCAAATTCTTTTGATGAGTTTTGACGTACCACAATTTTGAAAATTCAATAATCGTATATGCATCAATTATGAATTGTTGTGTGAGTCATCGACCATATATAATAGTAAATACCTCCGTGTCTCTTTCATGCAATCGGTGAGAAAAGAACTCCATCTGACTCACATATTATTTACCATCTCCTTTAGGTTTTCGAGGTTTATAAAAAGATATGTCTTCCCTATGGTTGTCTTCACCACATGGAAATAGTAATGGATAGTGTAAAGTAACGTACGAAGGATGCAAATCGTTGATACGTTTCAAATTATCAGATCTTTTTTCTACTACA
>BMAC01000126.1:1464470-1477058 GCA_014905375.1 Phtheirospermum japonicum | reverse complement strand
ATAATGTTTTTAGCATTGTATTTCTTGTTAATAGTAAATTTTTTTTTTTTTTTTTTTTTTACTTTTGCGCATATATCGAATGTTTTGTAACTGCTAATTTGAATGAAGAATATTAAATGAATTTGAATTAATTAACTCGATTATGTTTTGTGTTTTTGTCATTTGCTTTTAGAGATTTTTGCAAAGACGAAGGAAACGCATAGTAAGATTGATATACCCAATTTATAATGTTTTTAGCATTGTATTTCTTGTTAATAGTAAATTTTTTTTTTTTTTTTTTTTACTTTTGCGCATATATCGAATGTTTTGTAGCTGCTAATTTGAATGAAGAATATTAAATGAATTTGAATTAATTAACTCGATTATGTTTTGTGTTTTTGTCATTATGCAATATTTACCGGCTATAATAATAGGGGTTTCAAAGTTTGTAAGATTGTTTACTTCAATCTAGTTTTTAGCACATAGTTTCTTTCTTTCTTTCTTTTTGTTTTTTCTAAAGCATGTCAAATGTGACAATTTAAAAGATACTTAATTCGTGAAAAAAGAAAAGAAATAAACAATATTTAATCCATGAGAAAATAGATAAAAGTGTTGGATATTATAACACAATGCATAATATACCACTAAATCAATGAGAACCATCCACCATATAATCTGAATATATTCCTTTTTACAAAAATGACTTAAAAAAAGAAAAGAAAAGAGGAAGATAAACATTGTTTCAACTATACACATAACAAAACACAAATATATACATAATAGAGCAATATTAACTTGAATCACTATTTCATGTTTGTGTGTAAAATGAAAATGAAGTGCATATATTTAAAAGTGAGACATGTCGAGATTGAGCTTCTTTTAAATGTTCCAATTTATGAGATGTTGCCCACTTTTCGTCACTTTGAGTCCCTTCTATTATGATAATACAATAATTAACAGAGAGAGTGTAACGCAATTGAAAAGATTTTTTTTAAATAAAGTGCAAAAATATTATTAAAAGAAGAAAATCGTTCATACAAACAAGATCACAATGTCCATTCCCTGATTCAAGGTATATGTTCAGACCAAATTAAAACCTTTCGAGATAAACCCACCCTTGTGTGAGAAACCCTCGTAGAGGAAAGAGTACCCTCCCTATGCAAGTAGTAAGGAGAATAGAACAACGCAATTGAAAAGATTTCCTCATGCTCGATACTAATCTGTATTAATCTGAACTAATTTAGAAAGACCAGTGAATATGTTACCAATTTAAGTTGTAGCATGGCACGGTAAATCGTAAAGATTCAAACATTAATGATAGACGAATTCTCGACACTCTAAGTTTCGGAATCCGTCTCCGCAAGAGTACGGAGCCGATTGTAGGGCGGCGAGTTCTTCCCGAGTCGTGTTTCTCGAGGACGGATGTTATCGGCTTTCGATTTCTTAATTGTTCTAATCGTCGAGTTCTACGAAACTAATTTAAACTAAGAAAGCAGTAGTCATTCTTTGGTTTCGAGTTTTACGACTAAGATTTATATTGAAATACAAGATTTAAAAATATTGAAAATGAAAATAAAAAAATAGAGCTTATTTAAAAACGATCAATCTAAACTAATTAACTAATAAAACTTATAATTTAAATTAGGAAAATGGAGGGAAAATTAAAGTCAAGCTTATTTGAAAAAGTCAACATTAATTTAATAAAAATTTAAAGTTCTAAAAGGAGGATTATATAAAGCTTCTAAAAATTTAAAGATTGATCTAACAACTTAACAACTTAAAAGCATAAGTTCAAAAGCTAGAAAGTTGAAAGATGAAAATAAGAGTTTTGATGATTAATTAAACAACTAAARTACGATCAAACATCAACACACAATTAAATGAAATAACAAGGAAATAAAACTATATTAATGGWAAYAGTTTACCAAACTAAGYATTCCACAAAAGCTTGAAATGGAYAGCTTGGAAGCTTCTTCACAAAASAAATCTAAAACAAGGCTTGAACAATCTTAACTAATGAAGATCTAATACTAAACTAAACTAGTAARTAATTACTAACTAATTTCTAGAATTTTGCTTGATTAAAATGAAAAGGAAAAGATTTGGTTATGGTTGGAGGAGCTTCCTGGGAGAGAAGGGTCCTCAGCTGCAAGTTGTCCAAATGAAAAGACGTTGTCCGTGTTTAAACATTCGCTGGGGAAAAATCGTCCAAAAACAACAAAAAATCTGCTTTTCAATCAATCGACTGGAATGCAGTCGATCGACTGGCAATCGATCGGTCAATTCGGCGGTCGATCGACTGCTCTGTCCAAAACGGCAAAAATTACTGGAATCCAGTCGATTTTGGATTTCCAGTTGATCGACTAGAAGGGCAGTCGATCGACTGAACTCCATTCGGTTGACTGGATTGCTGCACCCGGCTCGATTTCTCGTTCTTTTCACGTTCGCCGGTTTATCGAGCCTTGTCCGTTGCGCTTCCTTGCTTGTCCGTCCATTCTCGAGTCGAGTGAAAACAATCCCAAACGAGCGTGGGCCCCGCTTGGATGTCCTACGGCCAAGAAAAATGAAAAAGTGAAAAACTACGAAAACTAATATTAAAACGTTCAAAACTACAAAAACCTAGAAATAACGAAAAATGGCCCACTTGACTCCTAAAACACCTAAAATCAAGCAAAACACACGCAACGTGATACAAAAATGGTAAGAAAAAAAAATGTACAAAAACGTACAAATCAATTAACAGTGGGTAGTTACTAGTTAGATTATATTGGAGTTACATGATTAACGCCATATATCATTGCACTTTTGGTTCACAAGATTAAGATTCTAACACATCTGGTCTCATTTGGGATTTAAGTGCAATAAAATAAAAAAATGGAACCAAAAAGTGAAAAAAAAAAACTTTTGTTAGGACCTAAACTGCTTTTTTTAAATCATTTTTCCCATTACCATCTATGAGAAACTTCGCCGCAAGAGGTTAAACATTATTCCACGTTGAACCATCTAACATAATTGCAGGCGCCATGCGCTTTGGTCTGGTCCAAATAATGTCCCATGGTTCAACTGTTTATTCACACTTCAACTTTATTACTGTAGTTCATGTCTGAAGCCAAAGGCTCGATTCCATCTAGATCCTTAAGAGTGGTCAGGAAAGTACAAGAGAAAATCGTTATTTAGACATTTAAAGTGCGCAACAAACGGTCAGTCTACTTATGACATATGTGGAGTTATCAAAATGTTATCAGAAAACAAGGTGCTGAGCACCATAAAAGCTGATAAAGCTGAAGAAAAGCTCTATATTAAAGCTGAAAAATAGATGACACACAAAAATGGTTGTTCTCATTAATTGTTTTTTGAAATAGGGTTACAAACATTCTATATATAGATGTTAACCCTAGACTGTAACCTATGGATCAACACACACGTGTATGCTTGAGATTAACTCTAAATAAAACAAGTAACAATGGCCATAACGGATATACACAGTTGTGTCACTTCTGATGTGTGCATGATGAGTGCATGACATCATCCTTGTCTTTTTCTGCATTAGGATCAGCTGCTCTATTATGCCCCCTCAATCTGAGTGAGTCTAAGGGCCAAACTGACAGTTTGTTTCTCATTCGAACGAAGGATTGTCCATTGATTGGCTTATTCAGCACATCAGCAAGCTGATCATGTGAAGGAACATGTTGAATTTGAATAACCTTGTTCTGCAACTTTTCTCTAACAAAATGCACATCTATTTCAAAATGTCTGGTTCTGGGATGATGCATAGGATTGCTTGCCAAAGATTGTACTTTGATTATCCATCCATATCCTTGGAGTTCTTGGTTGATCAATCTTAAGTTCCCTTAGCAGCTGCTGCAACCAAATAACATCACAGGTAGTATGAGCCAAACTCCTATACTCAGCCTCACAACTTGATCTTGAGACTGTGGATTGCTTCTTAGAATTCCATGAAATGATATTTGTCCAAAGAAAAACACATGATCCTGTAGTTGATCTCCTATCATCTGGGTCAGTAGCCCTATGTGCATCAGTAAAGGCCATTAAATCCAGATTTTTAGGGTAAGTGAAATGCAATCCATAGTTAACTGTCCCTGCAAGGTATCTCCCAATCCTTTTAACTGCTTTCCAATGGGTATCCATAGGTGCTTACATGAATTGGCTAATCTTGTTCACAGTGTAAGTGATTTCAGGCCTTGTGATGGTGGCATACTGCAAGGCTCCTACTATACTTCTGTACAAGGTGATGTTAGGAAAAGGATTTCCATTGAATTTTGACAGTGGAGGATTAGAGAGCATATGAGATGACATTCCTTTTGCCCCCTTCATCCCTGCTCTCTCCATAATAGTTTCTATGTAGCTCCTCTGACCAAGGAAGAGACCATCATGAACATGCTGAATTTCAATTCCTAAGAAGTAACTCAATTCCCCTAGATCTTTCAAAGAGAGATGTTTGCTGATTTGATCAATTATTTTATGGATTGTTTTCTGACTGCTCCCTGTGATGATGATATCATCTACATACACCAGGATGATTATGAAATCTTCTTTATCATGTTTGAAGAACACTGATGTATCAGCCTTTGATGCTAAGAATCCCATAGATGCCAATACCTCAACAAACTTGTTAAACTATGTCATGGATGCCTGTTTAAGACCATAAAGTGATTTTCTGAGTATGCAGACTAGATTCTCTTGTCCTGGTTCAACAAAACTTGGGGGTTGATGCATGTACAGCTCCACATCTATGTCTCCATTGAGGAAAGCATTGTCTATATCAACTTGTCTGATGTGCCAATTTCTGTGCAAGGCAATGCTGAGTATGGTTTTAACAGTAGCAGGCCTAACTACAGGACTGTAAGTGTCTATGTAGTCAAAACCAGGTCTTTGTGAGTAACCTTTGGCAACCAATCTGGCCTTGAGTCTAGCCACAGATCCATATGCCTTTCTTTTCACTTTGTATATCCATCTGCACCACATAACCTGTTTTTCAGCTGTTAATTTGCTCAGTGTCCAGGTTTTATTCTTCATTAGTGCTGAGAACTCTTTCTCCATTGCATCCTTCCATTCTGGGGTGTTAATTGCCTGATGATCATCAGTAGGCTCCTTCAGAATCCTTTGACCTTGTAATCATGGGATGAGCTCTTGCATTCTCAACAGACACATTAGAAGCAACAAGCATATCAATATTCTCAATAGGCAAATCAATAGTTATAACTCCTCCTTGTAAAGATTCTGAAGATGATAAAGGCTGAGGTGTATGATGTGTATGTGATGTGGAGCTTGATGAGCTTGGTGAAGCAACTTGATCTACACTATTTTTCTCAGTGAGGTTAGGATTGACATCAGTACTAGGATTTTGGAAAGAATGATGTGTTAACAAAGGAACATTCATACTACCAATGACAACAGATGGTTGAGGATGTACTGTCTTGATATCACAAGATGAAGAAGCTTTCTTGTTGGAGAAAGGAAATTTTTTTCATCAAACAGAACATGCCTACTAATGATCACCCTTCCCCCAGCCAGCAATACCTTATATCCTTTATGATTAGGGCTATAACCAATGAAGGTTGCTGGTTCACTCCTGAATTGGAGCTTATGCTTATTATAAGGTTTGAGTAAGGGATAACAGAGACATCCAAAAGTTCTGAGATTTTGTATGTCTGGTTTTTGTTTATTTAAAGCTAAGGTGTCCTCTGGTTAATGATCCTTGAAAGGGTTCTATTGAATATAAGCAGCAGTCATGAAGGCATTATCCCAATATTTTGTTGGAACATCAGAATGAGCAAGTAGAGCTAAACCTACTTCAACCAAATGCCTATGTTTCCTCTCAGCCACTCCTTTTTGTTCAGGGGTGTAGGGACATGACATTCTATGTGTTATCCCACTCTCTGCCAAAAATTTACTCATAGCAATAAACTCTCCCCCTCCATCAGTTTGCAAAGCCTTTATTTTCTTGTTGTATTGATTTTCAACAAGGGCTTTGAAATGCATAAAAGCTCTTAGTGCATCAGATTTGTTCTTAAGGAAATAAATCTTGGTGAATCTGGTGGCATGATCTATAAAGTTTATGTAATAGGTGAAGCCAGATGAAGAAATGATAGGTGCTGGCCCCCACAGATCACTATGAATAAGATCAAATTCACTGTGTTGTGTTTGAGAATCAGGAAAGGGGAGTTTATGGAACTTAGATTTCATACAAGATGTACACAACACATCACTTTTATTATCATCATAAAACTCAACTTTACATGTGGCAGTGCCTTTTTAACAACATCTAAAGGAGCATGCCCAAACCTAAAATGCCAAACATCTAAAGGAGCTTTATTTCTGAGCTCAGCAGAATTTATTGAAAACTGGAAATTTGAAGGAAAAGCTTGATCAGAAAATCTTGGTTCTTGGGATTTGAGGCTGATGAGGTTGAAACAATAGAGCCCTTCCTTAATTGTCCCTTTGAGAAACACTACCCCTGTGGCTTGATCCTTCACAACACAAGAAGAGAGGTGAAACTCAAAAAATACCTTGTTATCCTTGGCAAATTGTGAAACACTAATGAGATTTTTGGTTATAGATGGAACATGTAATAAATTTTTGAGTACAAAAGAAGGTTCAGAATCTCTGCAAGAAGAAGACTTAACCAATGAATTACCAAAATGAGAAATTGACAAACCTGTACCATTCCCCATATGAGTTTTCTGTCCTCCTTGATAATCAGTAGCCATATTAAGGTTGTTGAAGTCATAGGTAATGTGATTAGTTGCTCCTGAGTCAGGATACCAAAAGCTGTCATCTTTGGCCTCATGGTCCACTCCACTTGCCACATTAGCACTCATTTGACTACTTTGATGCAAATTAGCTTGATGTCCAGGATTTCCAGTGTTGCTTGAGGGAGAATAGTCCATATTCATTCTTTGATAACACTTGTCTGCAGTGTGGCCTGTATAATGACATATTTGGCACTTGGGCTTGTAAAAACCTGTCCTTCCACCTCTGCCTCTAAAATTTCCACCTCTGAAGGAGCTTGACCTGCCTCTGTTGCTTGATTGGAAACCTCTGCCTCTATTTGAATAATGGAAGCTTGATCTGCCTCCTCTGCTACCAGTGGTGAGGTTCATAGAAAAAGCATTCTCCTCTGAAGTCCCAAACTGGTTTTCCAATGTTTCCAGCCTGTTCTCAAAACTAAGAAGAATAGAATGTGCCTCAGTGAGAGTTATGGGATGAGTAGGACCTCTGGATGTGAGGGAGACAAGGACTGGATTGTATTCTGGACCGAGACCTCCAAGTATGTAAAGTATTTGATCAGATTCAGTCACAATCCCTCCAGCTGCAGCCAATAAATCACAGCAAGACTTGATTTTGTTTAGAAAACCTCTCATACTCAGGCTTCCCTTCTTCAATACTTGCAACTGCAGTCTTATCTGCATTATTTTGCCTTGTTTTGATTTGCAAAAGTCCCTTCAATCGATCTCCAGATCTCTGAAGCAGTAGTTAACCCCACTGTGGTAACAATTAGGCTTTCAGTGAGAGAGGATAAGATCCATGAAACAACAAGATAGTCCTACCTCTTCCAATGAACATATGCTGGATTTAAGGTCTGGCTTGTCCCTTCAGTTGTGGTGATATACTGATTTGGTGCCTTTATATCTCCATTGAGGTATCCTTCAAGGCCATATCCTGCAGCAGCAGCCCAGATCTGCTGCCTCCAAAGCAAAAAGTTGCCATCAGTCAACTTTATTGAAATAAGTTGAGCCTGGGGCTGAATGATTTGATCTGTCATATTCATGACCGGAAAGAAAAAGAAAAATTATTCAAACAAGGAAAGAGGAATGGACCAGAGACAACATAGCTCTGATACCATATCAGAAAACAAGGTGCTGAGCACCATAAAAGCTGATAAAGCTGAAGAAAAGCTGCATATTAAAGATGAAAAATAGATGACACACAAAAATGGCTGTTCTCATTAATTGTTTTTTGAAATAGGGTTACAAACATTTTATATATAGATGTTAACCCTAAAATGTAACCTATGGACCAACACAGACATCTATACTTGAGATTAACTATGAATAAAACAAGTAACAATGGCCATAACGGATATACATAGTTGTGTCACTTCTGACGTGTGCATGATGAGTGCATGACATCATCCTTGTCTTTTTCTGCATTAGGATCAGCTGCTCTATTAGTTCGGACCTGTCCAAGTCTAGGAAAATAATTTGCACATTCATTTATTATTTACCAACCTCACAAGACGTACCACGTCAATTCTCTTTTTCCTTCATTAGGACCAACGCACAAAACAGGACCAGGAATACTGTCATAAGAATATGTTTCGAAATAGGGGCATCATGCTAAGTGTATGTGCGTAATATAAATGTGTAAATGTATCATGTAAACAACATAGAAAAAGAGTTAATTACAAAAATTCCCTCGTCTTTCTTTGAAATTAAAATAAAGGGGTATATGTTAAGGGAAAAGTGTACAATGCTTTCAAGACATCATGCTCCATACCCCTGCATTTATAATCATAGATCTCTTAATATAAAAAACCTAAAATTGATCTAATGGTCCCTATTAAGCTCCACTAAGTGAAGAATGGTACCGTAAAGGCAACGCAAAAGTTCCTTGTTAAGATTAAACTTAAAGGGTGGTTTTTGTAATTAGTAGGCATCGGTGTGGATAAAGTGAGTGGACAAACCGGGAGATAAAAGGTACTGATCAACATAGAATTTTGTTTTACACCGCCTTTTAGATTGACAACTTCACTAAAAGTTAATTTAGGATTTTGTAGACTTATATACACAGCTCATGTGAGAAGTTAAAAAGAAATGAGATAAATGACATTCCAACAATTTTTACACGAAACTAGATTAATTAGAAAAATCCAGTAATAATGTGTTAACAATATAAAAGTAGCCCCTTCATATTATTCTAATATCCCTTTAAGGTTTGTATTTGGTTTGCTAATTCGCCCCATAAATAGAGTGCATTTTGTAAAATAAAATTATATGTCAAGGGTCTATAATATATATATATATATATATATATATATATATATATATATATATATATGAGAGAGAGAAGAGTTAGGATCAAATGAGAATGAGTGCGTGTGAGAAATGAGAATATTTTGTGGCCAATAGATTTGAGAAATGGTGATGTCATCGTATATATTATTATCTTAATAAAATAATGTTTTTTTTATTAATTTCTTTAATAAAAATTTGAAGTAATAATAAAAAATAGTTTTGAAAATTTTAATTTTTTCATTTTTTGAGAGGGTTCCGATTCACTAATAAATTATATTGTGCAACTTCTCATGTACTATTGTGCATATTCAGTAACATTATTGTGCATTTTCAATTGTACAATTGTACATGCCTCATGGGACCAAAAGATTATAATAATAAGTGGTTAATATCATAATTAATTATTGTATCTTTACACAATTGTGATATTAAAAAGTATATAAATATAAATAATAAAGACGAAAATACTATTGTGCGTGCTTACATCACTACAAAAAAAAATTTTGAAAATAACGATGGAAATTACCGACGGCCATTTTTCGTCGGTAAATACCAACGGATTTCAAAAATGATTGATGAAGAATTAATTATGTCGGTAATTATTTATTATTTTTATTTTTGTAAATTATTTTTATTTACCGACAGAAATAGCCATCGGTAAATTTAATTTTTTAATATTTATTTAATTTTATTTATTACCGAAGGATAATTTTGTCGTTAATCCTAATTTTATTAATTTTGTATATTAGTTTTTTTATATTTTTGTTAATATATATTATTATTTAATAATCTATATATTATTAAATATTATCTTATTATTTAATATATTTATATATACACATATATATATATTATATTTAGAAATATATATAATAATATATTTATAATATATATGTATAATATAATTATTATATATGTAGACATATTATAATTATATTATTTATTATATATATAAAACATATATATATATATATATATATATGTATGTATATATATTTATAATGTCAAATACTTACCAAAAATTGAGTTAGGCCAGCCGGTCAGGGATAGGCTTGGAGTGAGAGAGGTCACGTGTTCGAATCTCCCCAACGACATATGAGAGGATTTATTTGTGATTAATGGGTGTTGGGTTTGGGGACGGCTTGGGCTTTTGTGGGTGTGGGTTGGGCCACAACACCCCTTCTAGATTTCTTTTTGATTTTTTTATTTACCGACGGACTACAATCCGTCAATAATTTTAATTTTAATTTCTTTAATAAAATTAAGATCCATCAGTAAATACCGAAATGGGGTCGTCTGTATTTTATTAAGGGGAAAAATATTCGCTGGCGATTTTTTTACCGACGTGGGTTTCATCGACGGACGATTTCCGTCGGTAATTCTGTCGGTAAGGCCGTTACCAACGAAAATGATCGTCGATATCCGTGAGTTTTTTTGTAGTGCATATACTGATTTGCATATCTAATGGTAATTATCAATGATTGATATTATAATTTTCATTACATCAATACAAATTTGTGATTTCAAATCTCAAAAATAAAATATTACTATTTGTACATGTTCAATGACACCATTGTGCATGCCCAATCACAATTTTATTCATGTTATGCACTAATGTTGTAGTAATCATCAATGATTAATGTGCATTTTAACTAACACTATTGTGCATTTTCTGTAACACTAATATGCATGACATGAAACTAATGATGAAAATTTCAATGACTATTTCGCATTTTTACTAAATATTATACATTTTCTCTAACAATAACACTAATATTATGTTCGACAACTCAATATAAGCAATGCATTCCTACACGGTTCTTTGAAGGTTCCCGTCTACATGTCGCAACCTCAAGGATGTGTTGATCCTTCGCGTCCCTCCTCGATCTTCTTACTACATAAATATTTGTACGATCTTTGTCAAGATCCTCGGGAATGGTACAATCCTCTCAGTTCTGCTCTCACCACCTTTGGTTTTGTGCAGTCCCATACAGATCACTCTCTTTTCACCTACACTAAAGAGGCTGTCCAGCTTATTATTCTTATTTATGTGGATGATATGATCATCACTGGGTCGAGTTCCGCCCTTATTCAACGTCTTATTTCTCTCTTTCAAACTTCCTTTGCTCTAATAGATTTAGGTCCCCTATCTTTCTTCTCAGGGGTTGAGGTTGCTCATTGCAAGGAAGGGTTATTTTTGTCTCAACATAAGTACTTGGTTGATCTTCTTTGCCGTCACAATATGGTGGTGCCAAGTCTATTCGAACGCCCAGTAACCCTAGTGCTACGAAAACATCTTCGTCTGTTGAATAAACTGAATATCGCAGTGCCATTGGTGGTCTTCAGTATTTATCGTTCACACGCCTGGATATCTCCTTCATTGTTAACCGATTAGCTCAACGTATGTCTACACCATCTAGCTCTAATTGGTGTGAGGTAAAGTGGTTATTTCGGTACCTTAAGGGCACTCTTCATCATGGTCTTCTCCTTCGCGCCCGTCCACTCTTCGTCTCACTGCATACGCTGATTCAAATTTCGGAGGGGGTCGTGGGGATTATAAGTCTACATCCGCTTATATTTTGTATCTTGGTGAGAACCCGATCTCTGGGCATTCTCATAAGCAAACGGGTGTTTCTCACTCTTCCACTGAAGTTGAGTATCGCTCTCTTACCTCTGCTGCATCAGAAGTTGCATGGGTCGTAAATTTGTTCAAGGATCTAAGCATTCCGGTCTCTACCATGCCTTAACTGCTTTGTGATAATATGGGGGCAACTCGTCTCGCCCTCCGTCCATCTCAGCACTCTTGTATGAAGCACATTGCCATTGATGTGTACGTGATCTTGCTTCAAAAGGAGTTCTCTCGGTTTCTTATGTCAGCACGGTCGATCAACTTGTTGACATACTTACCTAACAACTACCTCGTACGCGCTTTGAGCACCTCGGTTCCAAAATCTCCGTAGCCGATGGCACATCCATTTTGCGGGGCTTATTAAAGAATGATCTCATATATATTCTATATATTGACTCATTCAATTTACATTAATGTATATATTCAATTCCTCCGTTTTGTAGGCTATAATTTAGGAGTTTGTTATGGGATTTTAATTGTGATTAATTCCTCTTGTAATCTATATATTGTAACCAAGATTAGATTAATAAAATACACAATTCCTATACTCTCTCATTCTCTTATATAAACTTAATCATATACCTTATAATCAATCGGTTCAGTGAAAGGAAGAAAAGAAGATGATTGAGAGTGACCAGAAGTGATATGAGCAACAGAATTCGGTCCACAGTGCTCCATAGTTGATATGAACACCAAAATCGAAAAAGTTTTTCCTATGAATGCCGATGGGAAAATCCGTCGGTACTTTTTTACCAATGAACTTACAAATAGACAAATTTTCATTTGTATTTACTGACGGATTTCTTTCAATCTTTCTTTCTTTTTCCTATTTGCCAATGAATTTTTGGTCATCGGTATATTATTTTAGCATAACTTGTTGGAAAAAGAAGAGCGACATTACCACCTCGCCAAAGCAATTACTTGTTAGTTATGTTTTTTTAA
>BMAC01000126.1:1448637-1464445 GCA_014905375.1 Phtheirospermum japonicum | reverse complement strand
TATATATATATATATATATATATATATATTAGATACATGTGTATGTGTTAAGTTATAAATCTAATTTATAATTATTTGTATTATAAATATATAATATTATTTTAAAGTGTATTCTACTTAAATAATATTTGTTTATATAAAGTTAAAAGAATAAATATTCAGAAAATAACAAATATAAAATTAGAGAAATTTCATAATAATATAAAAACATTATTATATTTTATATTATAAATAATGATATTGTATATATAATATTCTATATAAATAGATGAAAATTACAAAACTTTGTATATTTAATTAAAATATATATTTTATATATTATGTTTTTATATTTATTATAAATCCCTTAAATAAATTATATATACATTATATTTTTAAATGCTTAGATATAATTATATAGTATTAAAATGTGTATTCAAAAAAATCTTTATTATAAATATATACTACTATTTATTGACATTATTATATATTATATTTTTATATTTATTGTATATCACTTAAAATAATTATATATACATTATATTTATAAATGATATTTATAATTATATATTATAATAAAAATGTATTGAATATATATTATATTTATGAATAATTATATTGTAAATATATTACTATTTTAAATGTATTAAAATAATATAATGTGTATTGAGAATTATACTATATATATTGAATGAAAGTAATAATATATTTAAGAAATGAAAAATTAGAAAATTAAAATATAGAATTATTATTGTTATTGGGTTTTTTTTTATTATTATATGTTATAATTTATAGATATATGAGTTAAGGTTATATATAAATCATATTTATAAATAATTATATTATATTATATTATATATAATTATATAAACTATATAAAAAAAAAATCAGTCAGTATTTAGTATCCTTCGTAAACCAGAGGTCATCGGTAAATCTGAATTGCTAGAAAAATGGGAAATTTCTTGGCAATCTGTTGAAACTGTTGTGTGGTAGGAATGAAGTAAAAGCAATTTAAAATCAAACCCTAAAGAAAACACCAAAATTTTTGTTTTTGTTCTCTCCCTCGTGAGCGCAATGCGCACACACACCTGAGGTCAATTTGGATTATGATGAAAAAATGAGACGGACGAATAAATGAATAAAGGGACGGACGAAGGGTGATAAATAATAATAATAACAATAATAAGTTATTATTATTGTTATTATTATTATTATTAGTGTATGTATATATGTGTGTGTTAATTATAGTAACTATTCTCAATCTTTAGTCTAACTACAAAAATGTTTAGTTATCCTTTCAAATTACAAATACCTGTATATTTATTTTAAAGAAGTGCATTGCACACTTAAGAAGGCGTATATGTACCCTCACGAAGATATTTGTTATCGTCAAAGATAAGTGGATTTTAATTCGTGTAATTAGACTAAACATCATGTGAATTATATATCCATATATTTTAGCCTTGTACATAGTTGATCATTTTATATTGAAGAATTTTCTTGTACGTAAACTAGGCTAGGCTGCCCAAATCCAGTCTTAATATTCCATGGGAAAAGTACAACGATAATGTGTTGAATAAGTTTTATGCTCATAAATTTAAGTACATATATATAGCTGGTTTTTCAACTTAATGGGCAAAAGCAGAGAGGTCCCCACTTTATGTGTGCGCTACCAAATGGACAAAGGCAAAGACAAGTTGATGTGAGGTCACATGCCTTTCACTGTTATATATACATTGCCATATGATTGAGAAAAATTGAATACCGCAGTTCATTAAAGAAAAAAAAACATGACAATTATTTTTAACCGTATGTGTTTGTGTTTGTGTCTGTGTTTTCTCTCCATGATCACAGTTCCACAATTCATGTCCATTTTTGCAGAGTCTGACACGTACATTGTCCATATGGATTTATCAGCCATGCCCAAAGCCTTCTCTAGCCATCATACATGGTACTTAGCTACGTTTTCCTCCATATCCGATAGAACCGATTCTTCTTTTTCTTCCAAACTTGTCTATGCTTATACCAATGCCATCAACGGATTCAGCGCTGTTCTTTCATCTTCCGAATTGGAAGCCATTAAGAATTCCCCAGGCTATGTTTCTTCAATTAAAGACACTACCGTTAAAGTCGACACGACTCATTCGTACCAATTCCTTGGCCTCAATTCCAATGATGGCGCTTGGCCCGCTTCCAACTATGGCAATGATGTCATAATTGGTGTGGTTGATACCGGAGTGTGGCCCGAGAGCAAGAGCTACAACGACGATGGGATGAGCGACGTTCCACCGAGATGGAAAGGGGAATGTGAGAGCGGCACCAAATTCAATTCGTCTATGTGCAACAAGAAACTCATCGGGGCACGTTACTTCAACAAAGGGCTTCTCGCTAATAACCCCAACCTCACCATCTCGATGAATTCCGCTCGTGACACGGATGGACATGGGACCCACACCTCGTCCACTGCTGCTGGGAGTTACGTGGAGGACGCGTCATTCTTTGGCTATGCATTAGGGACTGCTAGAGGCATGGCACCAAAGGCTCGAGTTGCTATGTACAAAGCCCTATGGGATGAAGGGGCTTATCTTTCCGATATTATTGCAGCAATTGATCAGGCAATCGTGGATGGTGTGGATGTCTTGTCCTTATCACTCGGCATTGATGGCCTTGCTTTGTATGATGATCCCGTGGCCATAGCAACGTTTGCAGCCATGGAAAAGGGCATTTTTGTTTCCACTTCATCGGGCAATGAGGGGCCATACCTCGAGACTTTACACAACGGAACACCGTGGGTTCTCAACGTAGCTGCTGGTACAACCGATAGGGTGTTTCAAGGGACGTTAACTCTAAGCAATGGAGCTTCAGCCACAGGGTTGTCTCTCTACCCTGGAAGCTTCTCTTCAAGCGAATTCCCCATTACATTCGTCGAAGCTTGTGAAAATGAGACCTCAATCAAGAAAGTGCACAATAAAATCGTTGTGTGCATAGACACAAATGATACGCTAAGCGATCAAGTTTATTACGTCAAGAACCAAAAACTTCCCGGTGCTATCTTCATCTCAAACAACACCGACTTAGTTTTTTTCATAGAAACTTCGTTTCCGGCATTATTTTTCAAACCTGAAGAAGGCCAAGAAATTATTAACTACGTTAAAAGTGACTCCCAGCCCAAGGCAAGCTTGAGGTTCCAAGAAACGTTGCTTGGCACAAATTCAACTCCGAAATTGGCTACCTACAGCTCTCGAGGGCCATCGCAGAGCTGCCCATATGTTCTAAAACCTGATATTATGGCCCCCGGAGATCTAATTCTAGCTGCATGGCCTTCCGATTCATCAGTGGCAAACGTGGTTTCAGGACAACTATTCAATAACTTCAACATTATATCAGGAACATCGATGTCGTGCCCACATGCTGCTGGAGTGGCAGCCCTTTTGAAAGGGGCCCACCCGGATTGGAGCCCAGCCGCCATTCGATCAGCCATGATGACCACAGCCTATGCGTTGGACAATACAAGAGATTCTATCAAAGATATTGGGTCCAATAACCAACCAGCTACTCCTCTAGGCATGGGAGCGGGCCATATCGATCCTAATAAAGCATTGAACCCTGGACTTATCTATGACGCCACTTCAGAAGGTTATATTAATCTTCTTTGTGGACTAAACCTCACCACCAAACAAATTCAAACCATCACAAGGTCAACTTCTTATAATTGCTCAAACCCATCACTCGACCTGAATTATCCCTCTTTTATCGCCTACTTCAACGCAAACAACACTAATCCAGATAGTGTGGCGGTTAAAGAATTTCAAAGAACTGTGACTAATATTGGAGATGCGAATTCAGTTTACACTGCAACAATGACGATATTGAATGGATTAAAAGTTAGCGTGTCTCCTGACAGATTGGAATTTAGTAAGAAAAATGAGAAAAAAAGCTACAAGTTGAGGATAGAAGGTCCGAGAATGTTAAATGATTTGATAGTTTTTGGTTCCCTGACTTGGATCGAATCTAGTGGAAAACATAATGTTAGAAGTCCAATAGTTGCCACGAGCTTAACCCCATGAATTGTTTTCAAGGTATGACTCATTAATTGACTTGTCATTTTCATCATTCTGTGATGAATAATTATTAACTTATTAATTTTCATTTTCTTGGAGTTACGTTAATTGGCAACTGATTGGATTGAATTTCGGTGGTTATGGTTGATTACTTGTTCATTCTTATGATAAATGCTCCAGTTTTTCAAAAAAAAAATAATAATAATAATAATAACCGGTTAAGAGCATGTGTATTGAACGTAATTCTTATAAAGGGAAAAGATTGTAATTATCCTGTACTATACGCGTTTTTTGGGTTTGCATCCTAACGTTTTTTTTATAATTTAATGCATCCTGTTCTATACAAATTTTTGAAAGTGCATCTTGTACTATACAAAATTTAGAAAAAAACTCGAATTTATTAAATAAACATGCAAACCATATTTTATCCTAATGTTTACCGGGACTAGTTTTATTAAATAAATAGAATTTATTATTTATTTAGTAATAAATTCGGTAATTTTTGCATATTTAATAAAATATGCCGGAACTAGTTTTAAATAAATAATAAATTCACCGGAACTCACACAAAGTATATGGGTTTGAAAATATGCAACCTCACTCGCGAGACTAGGTGAGTTTCGACGAGTTTGGACGAGTTGATTGGTCGGAGGATGCACTTTCAAATTTTTTTGAAGTACAGGATGCATTAAATTACAAAAAAAAACGTTAGTATGCAAACCCAAAAAACGCGTATAGTACAGGATGGTTATAATCTTTTCCCCTTCTTATAATTTAGAAGGGAAAAAAATCGTAGGCTGAATATGATTCATTTAACAATCACAAGTGGTATCATTCATTATTTGAAAATGTATTTAAGAAAGAGCTAGGTGATATATTCAGGTCGCATGGTCATATAGAGCTTGGCAACATGAAGATGTGTGCAATGCTAGGTCGCAGGATTATCGACCATTCAGGTCGTACGAGTGGTCGCCTAGAGGTCGCACAGAAAGCTGGCAATAAGAGGTCGACCTACACTACGTCAGCTGATGATGTTAGCCCTAATTCAGTACATCCAACTTAATACAGCTGTCAGATTGTACTGGAGCAATAGTGACCATATATTCTAGGTAGACGTTGCAGAGTGTACTGTAGCATTTCAACCACATATTTTAGGGCTATATTTGTCATAAATGTTACTATAAATAGTTGTAACATTCTCTACTGTATTGAGAAAATGATTGATTGAATATACAGAAATGTTAATACTGAATCTTTCTTCAAATATGAATTCTTTACTTTCTTTCATGGTATCAGAGCAGGTTTTTGTTTGAGTCTGAATATCTCTTCCCTCATTATTCTTCACTCATCTTCTTATCTCTCATGGAGGGTAACACCACTCCATCACATGAGGCTCAAGCGGGCTCTCACTCAGTAATTCAGAATAACACTCTATCTTCACCAAATTCAAACTCAGTCATTCAGCTGCAAAATCATCTTATCTCAATCAAGTTAAATGATTCAAATTACCTGCTTTGGAAAATGCAAGTCTACACATCCTTCTGAGGATACGGCCTTGAAGGCTACCTTACTGGAGAAATCAGACCTCCATCCCAGATCGCTGAAGGATCCTTAAACCCTGAATTCTCTAGGTTAGGCAAGATCAGTTGTTAGCATCTTGACTTCTCTCCTCATTTTTTGAAAATCTACTTACCATGATGGTTGGCCTCGCATCTTCAAGAGAAATATGGAAAATTTTGGAGGCTAACTTCTCCAGTCAAACTGCAGCCAGAAAAATGCAGCTTTCCTCTATCAAGAAAGGAACCATGAGCATTAGGGACTATGTCAACAAAGTAGAAACCTGCTACGATATGCTAGCTTCTGCTGGCCAACCAATTTCTGAAGAAGATCAAGCAATGCATGTCCTTACTGGGCTTGGAGGATATTTTGACCTGGTGGTGGTAGCAGCTACAGTTAGGAGTGACTCACTCACCCTCATAAATATTCTGCCTATGTTGCTAAGCTATGAGACTAGACTGGAAGCTGAAAATTCATCAAGTCTCATCAACACAGAAGGATCAAGACCTATTATCAATTTCACTACTCAGTTCTCTGGGCAGATAAGAGAAACCTTAACTGCTGCAGGAGCCAACAGAGGAAGAGGTCGCCACCTTGGAAGAGGTGGCAGAGGAAGGAATAACAGCAATAGAGGAAGAGGTGGAAGAGGTTTCAGACCAGGAGACAGGTCTTGTCAAATTTGTGGTTACTCTAACCACTCTGCTGACAAGTGCTATTACAGATTTGGTGTTGCCTACACTGCACCGTCCAAAAATGCTCAGAATAACCAAGAATTTAATGTGTTAGGCAAATTTGAGTTTCATCCCAATTCTTGTGAAGGATCAAGCAACATCACTTGGTACTTGAAGGGATAGTTAAAAATGGCCTATACAGCTTCAATATTGTTAACTCAAATACAGAAGCAGTACATCTGGCATTTCTCCTTGTTATAGAAATTCTCACAAATAAAGTTCTCTTGCCAAACAACAAATTTCTCATTACCAGACACCATCTTTGATGAAAATTACTTTTCCTTACTTGTCCCTACCCCCTTCTCAATATCATTATTAGATTTACACATGAGATCATTACAAAAACACACATGGGAATTTTGGCTTTCAATAAAACCACATTTAACTTACATCCTTCAACTATTCCAAAGAACATAATTTAATTGTATATATTATTAATGACAAATGCCTTTACCAACAAATACATGCCATTACAGTGCTTTCATAACAAGCATTTTTGTTAAACACTTCCAAATTCACCAGAACGAAAAGTTGTATGGAAAAAGAACCAAGTTCTTAGGAAAACTGGAAATTTTCCATAAACTGCCAATATGAACAATTTACACAGTGCCTTCATAACAAGTATTTTGGTAAAAGAACCAAATACACCAAATCAAAGGAAGCTCTACCAATAACAAAACCAGACTGAAACAACAATAAAAGGTGAGAAACCACCATGGAGATGAAGACATAGTGATGAGTCGATTCCTAACCCCGTATGAAGTTGCTTCCAAGCAAAAGGATGTCTGTTTATAATTCAGAGAAAAATGAGTCAGAAACAGCTGCTATAATTTATTATGACTGAGTAAATTTGTTAGTCCGAAAAAATAATCTTACACGTTAAGTGTATTATTCTTGATTGTCAATCCACTCTCCTTCCCCATGGTCAGAACGAATATAACCATCTCCTAAGGTTATTGGAGGTTCATTAATACCAATGGAAAATGGTGGGGTATCATCGAAGTGGTGGTACTCGTCTTCATCTACGACATCGCTAACACCAACAATACTCCTTTTGCTGGGGAGGACCAGAGACCACCTAGAATCAGTAGAATCAGAAACATAGAAGACTTGCTTTGCTTGTGATGCAAGTATAAATGGATCATCCCGATAACCCGACCGACTAAAATCAACTGAAGTGGATCCCAAATCATCACACCTCACACCCCATCCGTTGTCGACCCAACTACATCGAAAAGAGGAATCTTGAACAATTTATAGTCAAGTTTCCAGATGTCCTCAATGACCCCATAGAACAACATAGAAGCATCCACTGGTCCTTTACCTTTTGCACTCGAATAATCGCTCGTTAATGCAACTATTGAGACACCACTATTCTGCAGTACACTTTTGTCATCCTAATGTTTTTGTGTAAAACGTATACCCATTGATGTCATAATCTTCATAACACCTCACATGTGAAGCAGGGCCATATGCTAACCACTTGACTGTTTCGGTGATGTTATTAGGTGCCCTAGATAACTCTTGCATTACTGTCTCTTTGAACCATTCATAAAATGTGCGATTATATTCTCTGGTCATCAAACTCTCGAAGGGTTCTACTGTTTTAAAATGGACATGTGTCGGTCGAGGTATGGATGGACCTCAGAAATGTGTTGCAATACGAGTTTGTGTGCCTGGATGTGCATTTCAGAATTTGAAAAAAATGTTTTGAGCCTAATAGTACCTTTTCCTGCAAGTCTTCCCTCGTGTCGAGATTTAGGAATACCAATAGTTTCAAAATTCACTAAGTAATCTGTATAAAACTCAATAACCTCCTCGGCAGCGTAACCTTCAATGATACTCCCTTCGGGAAGAGAACGATTCCTCACAAATCCTTTTAATTTACTCATGTATCTCTCAAACGGGTACATGTACCTCAAGAAGACCGGCCCACACAACTTAACTTCTCGAACTAAGTGGACAATTAAGTGCACCATAATGTCAAAAAATGATGGAGGAAAAAATATTTCAAATTCGCATAAAGCTTTAACAACATCGGCCTGCAAATCATCTAATATCTCAGGATCAATAACTTTACTATAAATTGCGTTGAAAAAACGAAAAAGCTTTGTTATGGTACGCCTAACATCTCTTGGTAATGAGCCTCGAATTGCAACTGGTAGTATGTGCTGCATTAAGATATGACAATCATGAGATTCCTTACCAACCAGTTTCAGGTCCTTCATTGAAACGAGCTTTTTAATATTCGAAGAATAACCAGAAGGAACCTTGATTTTATTCAAACACTCACAAAAACTGATTTTCTCTTGTTTTGACATGGTATAACAAGCTGGAGGTAGGTAATAAGTCCGCTTGTCAGTCATTCTCGGTGCTAACTTCTCCCGAATCCCCATTTCCACCAAGTCTTGTTTAGAGTTAATATCATCTTTCGTCTTACCCGGAACGTTTAATAATGTTCCAATAACATTGTCACATACATTCTTTTCAACATGCATCACATCTATACATTGTGAACAGATGTTCCCAGTATGGTAGACCCCAAAATATGGATTTCTTCTTCCAACCACCCGTTGAGACATTTTTATAAAGTTTTCCGAACTCAACATCAATATCTTTAACATGATCGTAAATTGCATGTCCGGATAATGGCGATCTAGCAACTCGATCTAGAGTTTTCCCATTGAAAATCTTCTTTTTGTTCTATAAGGATGTTGCATTGGGAGAAAGTCTCAGGTATCCATGTACACATTTTTTCTACCATTTTTCAGCCAAATACTACTTGTCTCATCTTCACAAATGGGGCATGCCTTAGCTTCTTTATTTACATAACCTGACAAGTTACCATAAGCTGGAGAATCATTGATCGTGCAAAATATCATGGCTCGTAAGGTGAAATTTATTTGAGTATAAGCATCAAAGACGGTCACACCCTCGTTCCATAGTTTTTTCAAATCCTCAATAAGAGGTTCCAAGTACACATCTATGTCATTCACTGGTTGTTTCGGTCCAGATATCAACGAAGACAGCATGATGTACTTGCGCTTCATGTATAGCCAAGGAGAAAGATTATAAATTGTTAACAGAACCGGCCAAGTACTATGACGACTGCTCATGTTTCAATGTGGGTTCATTCCATCCGTGCACAGTACAAGCCAAAGATTCCTCTTCTCACTACCGAATTCGGAAAACTTACTATCAATGTTTCTCCATTCCGGAGAATCGGCCGGATATCTTAGTTTCCATCCTTCTTCCTTCCTTCAGTATGCCACTGCAAATTCTTCGCTTCCTTTGCATTTGAAAACAACCGTTTGAATCTGGGAATATTCGGAAGATAGTACAACACCTTGGCCGGAGGTCCTTTTTTATGTACAAGCCCACCATCATCACTGACTGTTTTTTTATAGCGCGATTCCCCTCATTTTGGGCACTCCCGCAAATCCTTGAATTCATTCCGATACAATATGCAATCATTTGGACATGCATGTATCCTCTCGATCTCCAAACCCAACGAGCACAATATTTTTTTCGCCTCGTAAGTTGAAGTGGGAAGTTCGTTATCATCAGAAAATGCATCTTTTAGAAGCTCTAGTAACCCCGAGAAACTCGTATCACTCCATCCACTCTTTACCTTTTGGTTATATAGATTAAGCATGAACGATAACTTTGTAAATTTTTGGTACATTTATGGTACAATGGTTTCCCAGTATCAACGGATAATCTTCCAAACGCAGTAACATTATTGATATCACCTTCTATATCATGCAACGTTTCATCTAATCGATCACTGTCTATATCCTCGTCGGTCTCTATATTACTATCACTAGTATCATACGTAGACGGAGCTGTTGAGTGAGTTGTATTACCAGTCGGAGGTAAAGTTTCACCATGCCATATCCATCATGAATAACCTTCTTTAAAACCACGACATATCAAATGACTTTTCACTTGGTTCGTAGTCCGAAATTGTCTCAGATTTTTGCAATCAACACAAGGACATACAATCGTTTACCAAGCAGACTTAACTTTATTCTCCACAGCAATTCTAAGAAAACTTTCAACCCCTTGGATATATTCAAGTGTATTACGTTTACCATACATCCGATTTTGATCCATTCTCTACCGATGCACAATTGAATTAAGAACTCAATAAAAAAACTAACAAAGAAACAAAAATTAATTTACCAAAAAACTCCATATATATGCATGTATCTTTGTTCATACTTTTTTTCTTATTAATTACTATTTTTTATTATTATTATTCTGTTTTCTTGACAAAATATATATAGTGTTAGCTAGATTTTCATAATATAATATAATTAACATTGGGATAAAAAATTAACTAATTATAATTATTATTTTTATTATTATGTTAAGCAAACCAATGTCGACTATCGAAAGACAAGTGTAGCTCCAATATTCACCAGTCATCTATTGTTTTAATTTTATTTATTTAAGTATTATTTGCATTATGAGGACCTGCATTGTTCAGCAGGTCCCATTGACAATAAGATTCAGATGTGGCCATCAATGAGTGAATTTTGTAAACATGCATAGTGAAATGCCTTATGATGTACTATTTTAGTTGAACACTCTATATTTATGTGTATCAGTTAATTGAAATTTTGTGATAATTACATTACTTTGTTATACTACATTTGTTTTACATGATGTTTTATTAGGCGATTCACTTGTGAAATAAAAGATAACATGTATGAGTCAGCTGGACTTGTTTTTAATTTTTAGCCCTTAAAGTTCAAAACAAACCTAAATTTTATTTATTCCTTACTATTAAGTAGCACACATTAATTAATTAAAAATGAAAGCAAACAGTAATTGAAAATACTGATTTTTATTCCAAGCAAAAGTCAAAAAAGTTACAAATACAAAACAAAAAAATAAAAATTACAAATGCATGAAAAAGAATCAAGCGTCGGCTGCCTTCCTCTTCGTCCCCGCCTGATCACGACCCACATCATCATCATCAAACCGTGCACCAAGTTTCATGAGAATAGATTCGAGCTTGGAGATGAGAGCACCACCTCACCCCAATGAGCATTTATAGTGCTCAAAATATGGGTGAGTGATTCTAACTGGACGGCTACTTTCCGCATGTCTGCAGAACATTCTTCCTGCATTTGCTTCATCAGCACGACAATTTGTTTTTCATGAGTTTCCATTATCTTGGGAAGCGGTCCCGAAATCGTGTTGTCAGACATTATTTGTGATGGAGATTAAATTTAGATTTTGCCAAAGAGGTGCAGATTAGTTGTGAAGATTAAAATTTTCCACAAACAGGGCTGTTTATACAAGTTCAATGCACCTCTTTGAATTCTCAATGCCTTTTCAATTTTCAGTGTGTGAACAACACAACCGCTTGGAATTCTAGGTTAAATAAATGCTGCATCACGCCTCTTCAAATGTATATGCAGATAAATTATATGTAGAATAATAAATACATACTTTAATCAGATCAATTTCCAAAGAGACGGTGCACAAAAATGTTGCACAAAGAGGGAAAAATAAGCTGGTAGGTTTTCTTGGTTATTTCGAAAAATTCATTAGCAAAGATGAAAGATATATGGGTAGATTAATGGAATAGGTTTTGAATTTCTGTCCATCAATTATAAATGTGAAGATTCAATTCAGAGTTATGAGTTTTTCTTCACTAATTTTAAAAATGCAGGCATTGCAGAGAAGACAACAATTCACAATATGCATCGGTTGTTGAGAGAGAGACCGATGCATATTGTATGAGGTCAAAATCATTAGCATTGATTTTGCAAATACATTGATGCTAATATTATCATATTTATGTTTTAATTTATTATATGCAACGGGTTCAATTAAAAACCGATGCTTAAGGTTTTGAAATTTTTAGGGGCCAATTTTTATTCACTTTTTTCCTACGATGCGCACGTAATTAAATTTGAATGGGCATCGGTTCTAAAAAAGAACCGATACTCTAGTTTAGTTTTCAGGCATCGGTTGTTTTACAATGACCGATACCTATTTATTTTACATAAATTTTGGGTATTTTTATTATTATGTGCATCGGTCGGTGTCACAAAAAATCGATGCTTCAGGTTTTGAAATTTTTCTCAGCCAATTTTTGTTCACCTTTTTCCCGCAATGCGCGCGTAATTAGATTTGCATGGGGATCGGTTCTAACAAGAACCGATACTCGGATATGGTTATAGGCATCGGTTGTTTGACATTGATGCCTATATATATTTTAAAGAAATTTTTGGATTTTTTTTATTATTATAGGCATCGATTAATTTATAAAAACCGATGCTACAAATTTTTTCCAAATTATATAGGCATTGGTTGTTTGACCACGACCGATGTCTAATTATTTTAATGAAAATTTTCGGTTACTTTATTATTATAGGCATCGGTTGCTTTATAACAACCGATGCTATTGATAAGTAGGCATCGGTTGTATAAAAACAACCGACGCATATAACTTTTTTTAATTATAAAAAAGACCCCGCGCGTAAATGGGCATCGGTTGTTGACCACAACCGATACCTATAACCCTGTTCTGATGGCGTTTTTTGTAGTAAGTGTGTACTGAACAACCAAGATATCAATACAGCAAATTTAAAGAGGTTATGGAGAACTGAAAAATAGGCATACATATTTTCAGTTGAATAACAAAATTTAGAATGTGGACATTATAATTTTGATGCCTAGTTTGCAAAAACAAGATCACACAACTGCAACTACTTAGACCAACAAACAAACTAAGAAGCACGAAATACGCAAAAAGAAAAGGGCCTAGAGCCAAAAACTGAATTGGTACATAGCAGCATTAAACACAACGAACCTCTTCTGCATCAAGAACTAAAGCAACCACGTGGGCCCTCATGAGATGTTTCGTCGATTGCACAATGCTCAGCGACGATGGCCCCTTGTCTTGTTTTGTCCTATCCAACCAACATACCGTATCGACCTGAACAAAACAAATCCATAAACCTTAAAATCCCTTCCATTAAACACTGTTCTATTAAAGGTTACAACTATTGTGGATGCACAACCGAAGGAAAAAGAATGAAATATTACTTCACATATTTTTTAAAATTTTGACTCACTAGAAAGTCGTTTCTCCCTTCATACTGAAATTGAACCCTAATGGAGTCTCTGGTCAACCCAGCTTCTGGCCCAACCAAAACTCGATTCTCTTGTAACAATGTATTCAGAAAAAGAATATAAAATTATATGTTAAGCTCTCATGTATCCTTGCCTTTTGACTAGCACTACATCTTCCTCTCATTTATAGCTGTGCATCGCCAGTTTACATCAAGACCTGCAATTCATTTTTTTTTTTTTTTGTGAAAACGAGGGAGCAAGGCAAAAATTCAGTGACTGGCACATAACAATTTTCTACAATTTCATCACAGAAACAGTTTGAATTTTCTACAATTACATCAAACTCGTAAGCGCAAACATTCAAATTTGGAGAATAACCTCCCATCAACTTGGTGGTGTATTGGTAACACGTTCTCTGTTTAATTCCTCGAGATTTTGAAGATAAAATAAATGAAAGAAACTTGAGTTACCTTATAGCTGTAGGATCGAGTACCAGCACCATCAAAGTCTGAATGAATGCTAATATAATCTATATCCTGTCCCCTGTAAGTTTGCTGCCACAATTCCCGTATAATCTTATTGATCTCCTCCATTTTTATTGTGTGGAAGCGCATGAGTGACCTAAAATCGTGTCAAAGAAATTGAAGGCGAGGTAATCATTTTTTTATTTTTGTATCGAAATAAATACTTAAATAGAAGAACAAATGAAATTTGAAGAGCTCACTTGCCGAGTGTTTTGTAATATCTGTCTAGATCCTTGTTTGCCATCTCAGTGGTCTGTCAGGAAAAAAGGAAAAAGAAAAAAACTGTCACTCGATCAAAGAAAAGAAGATGGTTGCAACTCAAAAGTTATAAATCACCTTTAGCTGAATTAGTTGATCAAAGTAACGCTTGTCAATGTCTTTGTACTGTGCCTGCTTAAGATCGGCTCTATTCCTGTCGATGTTGCTATTGTATACAGATAGGGTGCAACGACGCCTATTTAACTGAAACCAAAATCCACCTCTTAGCTATGTACAACAGGAATCAGAATTCACACCACAGCGATAGCAGATCAAACAATCACCACTAAACATGCTTAAAAAGAAAATTCCAAAGCCAAATGCATTTAGGATATTAATAAAATAACATTGAAAAGAAAACAAAAAAAGATAGGCAACTATTTAAAATTATAATAAAATCCACATAACATCTGAAAGGGGAGGAAAATCAGAGAAAGATCTTGAAAATCCTAATCCGAAACCTCACTTATACAGAAAATATCAAAACCCTAAACAACATAATTTTTACTATTCCTTTCAACTTTCAAAATCAAATCTTAGGACTTCAGAAACCATGAAAATCCCAAACCAAAGGCAGCCTTAGGACTCCTATAGACAAACAGCTTTTGAAGACTAATTGAAGTCTACAGAACTCAACTCAACTACATGCATGATCAAAGAAACATCAACTTTTGTTCATGAATCAAAAACGTCGATCGAAATATATCTCCATTGAAAAAGCAGAAATCCGAAATCGAGATAAAGAGTTATGAAGAAGAGATGCTTACCCAAGACCAAATAAAGAAGGCGAGCTGAAACACATTCTACAGGAGTTAATATCAAAGATGGAGGAAAAAAATCAGGTTAGCTCATCGGTACAAATTATTTTTTAAATTTAAAATTTAATTTAAAAAGTGTCTATATATAATATCTTACCATCCAAAGAAGGATGMGATATTGGCTCCAGTAGCTCATATGCCTTCTCCCAAATGAGGTGTCCCTCGCAAATCTGAACCTCTCTGGATCTACACAAATAATTCAATAAAGAAAAATTTAAAAAAAATAGTAAAAATAGTACAAATAAAATAAATAAAATACAAGTAGTAGAAAATACCATGAGAATATTAGTACTCAGCTGTTCTTGATTCTCTTTCCCATGCTTTTCATTTCTCATCTGAGGTAGCGAGGAAAATACCATGTTAATATTTTATTTTATTTTTATTTTTCGAATTATGAGAAACAAACAGAAAAGAAGATATATTAGCTTGGCCCTGCTTAAAGCCAAGGTGATTAAACAACAAACCACATGAAAAATAGCTAACACGAATATGAATATATGCAACTGATGGATCCCACTCGACGAAGAAACGGAACTTTTCCTTGCAAAATCTCAGCCAAAATATTAATCAAAATTCTTGAGCAAAAATAAAAAAGAAAAGAAATATATTGTTACTTTTGTTGGATCAGGTTCTTAAATACATGTAACTATTAATCATCAAGGGACAAGCATTTACAGTTCTTCAAATAAATCTTTCAGAAAACAGAAGTAAAAAAAAAATGGTTAATTATAAAAACAACCTTAAATTTTAGATTATTTACAAAAAAACTCTACCCGATCTTTTAC
>BMAC01000126.1:1425436-1436236 GCA_014905375.1 Phtheirospermum japonicum | reverse complement strand
AATGTAATAAAGACACAAACGACACAAAAATTGACTCAACCATATAAATGCGCAAATAGTAAGCGTCACTTCGCCAAGAATGCGTCACTTCGCCAAGGCTCAAGTTATGAACAACAAAAATTCTTTTCGACACCCGGACCCTAACCACCTACCCACCCCACACTTAAGCCATGCATTACCCGTATTTTAATGAAAACCAAGTAAAAGGAGGGGGAATAGAAACTTCTTTAACCGAGCGAGTTTCCGTCAAGCTCGGCGGGGTCCACCTAGGCATCTAAGCAATCCAAGCAAAAATTGAATGTGGCTAGTATCTCCCGACTTCATGAACGCTACTCACTTATCCAATCGCCCAAGGTTGAAGTCGGAAAACAACACACTATACAAGAAAGTCACAAGAAATCAAAAACTCAAGAAAATAAGTACACTAATCTCAATAAAATATTTTTTTTGTTTTTCGATTTTTAGATGTTTTTGGATTTTCATTTAAGAAGAAATAAAGAAAATAAAAGAAATAAATGAGAAGAAATTGGGTTGCCTCCCAAGAAGCGCTTGTTTTACGTCATTAGCTCGACGTACTCCCTTTTGGTCAAGGCGGAAAGATCACGGGAGGGTCCACCAACACAATCTCCTACTTGTCGGGAGGATCCACTCTTTGGAACGTCCTTGGTGCATTGCATAGCTTAAATATTATCCACTAAAAGGCACACGTTCCAAGTTGGTAAAGGCAACTCGGCTCGGCTCGGTCTTCGGGTGGGATGGTGGTCTTGAAGTGACCCGATGACTCATCGAAAAAGCAAAAGGAGTATTGGCCGGCTAAATCTTCCAACCTTCGTTCGATAAACGGGGGAGGGAAATGATCTCTCTTGGTAGACCTATTAATCTTCTTATAGTCGATCAACGTCCTCCAACCCATTGAAGCCCTCGTGGACAACAACTCTCCTTTCCCCTCCTCAAGAACTAACAAGCCGTTCGTCTTGGGCACCAAGTCAATGGGCTTCACCCACTCGCTTTTATAAATCATAAACATCAAGCCCTCCAATAACCACCTCCAAATCCCGGCTCTCCTTATTTCATCAAAAATAAAATTCAAAGGGCTAACTCTCTCAATCTCTCCGGGTCTCCACTCAATGGCATCCTTTAGAATTTTAAACCCTTCAACCATCCTCTCCTCATCTTCTTCTCGGTGCGAGTTTGCAAGGATAATAATCGACTTGCTCTCCTCTTCCTCCTCAATATAATTGTCAATTTTTTTAATCTTATCATCAATAATCGTCATTTATTTTATGTTTTTTGCCTTAGCTATTAGAATTGTTGCTTGATCTTGTGAGTTGGCTATGGAATCTAGTTGAGTGACACATCTAGATCATAGATCAAGTCCTTGATTTGTTTAATTTCAAGTGATTTCATATGTTTTATGCATTTTCTTCCTTTTATGCCTTTTGTCTTAGCACCTTGATTTCATGTTAGATCTTAAGAATTGGCTATGGAATCTAGATGAGTGACACGTCTAGATCATAGATCGAGTCTTAGATTGTCTTGATTTCAAGTTTTTCCTATGTTTTATTTGCAATTTATTTCCATGCATAGTTTTAGGTTAAATCTTAGATCTAGGCTTTGATGCTTGTTATTTTCCTTAAAGTTTTAAACTTTCATGTCAACTTTCATTGCTCTTTCTACCATGCTTTCAATTTTTGCTAATTTMCATTATTTYYGWTTTTATGCATAGTTGTACCTTGTGCTTGCATGCTTGTACTTGGTGAAACATTGGATTTTCTTGCTTATTTCCTTTATTTGCTTGCTTTTCCATATTGAGGCATACGACGAGGCATTCTACCAATATGCAATTTCAATTCCTAGGATAGTTTAGTTAGGTTAATTGCTTTTTTTTCATTTTATTTTACTTTTCCAAGCTTGAAACACATTGAATACTTCAATTGAATCGATTTCCGATAAAACCGAGTCATGAACCTTTAATTTTCTAAACCCAAGAAAAGAATACACAACAAAATGGCATCGTTGCTACACGACTTGGTTAAGGCTTTCAGTTTAATTGTCGTTTCATTGTGTTTTTAGCTTTCTTTGGTATTTGACGCTTTTTCTTTAAGTATGCAAGGTTCTTATAGCTATGGTAAATACATTCCCGGCATGGGAGGGCATGGTGCAAACCATGTCGGGAATGAATTATTGTATAATGGCTTTGGCAACATGGGAGGGCATGGTGCAAACCACGTTGCCAATGGTGGTTATGGTTATGGGCAACCCAACATGGGAGGGCATGGTGCAAACCATGTTGTGTTTGGTGGCGTCGTGGGTATGAATGGTTCTCCCAGAGGGTATGGTGCTTCAAATCCTTATCTGAATATGCAAACTCTGATTCCCTTCTCGTTTGGTGTTCCCCGACTTCCCCCTTTAACCGCTAAAGATCACGAGAATTATGAGTCGTTTGGCGGTCCGAGCTCCAATGTGAAAAGTGGCCCCCCCATCCGTACTATGAGAGATGTTAGCCGACCTTTTTTGGGATGTGGATGGTGTGGAACGGGTGATCATATGTCCAATTCTTGCCCTTTAACTTCCTCGTTCAATTTTGTTGATATGTATGGAGGTCGTGGATATCAAGCGGGACCCGCTTGTGCTACGCCTTCTTTTACTCCACTGCCGACTCGCGATCTTTATCAGTTATTTGGAGGTGGGAGCTACAGTGGCCCAAGTGGCCCTCCCGAGCGAGAATCTTCTCCACCGACGTATTCTAATGATTATGACGTGAACATGTCTTTATCCTCGAGGGAGCTTCAGTTGAAGATGAAAATAGCGACTTTAAAAGCTCAAATCGCTCAAGTGTCTAGCCCGAGCCCGATTCCTCCTTGTGTGGGACCCGGTTGTACTACTCCATCTTTTGCTCCACCGCCGACTCACGATCCTCTTGTTACTCCTCGCGTGGGCCCATTTCATCCGGCTACCCTAATGATTGATCCTACTCCATCCCCCGATCCGGATATGTGGACCATTGCACAACAAATCTCAAGTCTGCCTTCACATAATCTTCCGGTCGAGTCCTTCGATAAGTGTGGGGTTGTTGGGGATACGGTCATCTCGCTGTCGGAGGAGGAGTTATTTTCGATTCCGAGTATTTTTACCCCTCTTGACCCCTTACCTTTTACTTCAAAACAATCTTGCAAAGAATGGGTGTATATGGACTTCATCAAGGCCACGATCGAACGAGTTTGTTTAGAAGAGTGGGGCAAAGTGGAGGAGGTTGTCCCGTTTGTTGATATAGAGGGATGTTGTGAAGATGAGCCCCTTGTTCTTCTTGATGAGCCCGTTGTGCCTCTATTTGAACCCGTTTTGTGTGGAGATGATTCTCGATGTGTCGTTGAGAGCAACGACGACTTTTTAGAGGGGGAGGTGGATTCTGAAACTTAGCGCATCGAGAATTCGTCGATCACCCTCCTTTTACTTGGTTTTCATTAAAATGCGGGTAATGCATGATTTAAGTGTGGGGTGGGTAGGTGGGTAGGTGGTTAGGGTCCGGGTGTCGAAAAGCACAAGGGTTTTTATTTTTACATAATGTTCATTGCATGTACACTCTCAATTCTTTTCGTTGTTCGAGGACGAACAAACCGATAAGTGTGGGGTAGTTGTTTTGCATGTAATTGTTGTGTTTTTCCTCGTGTTTTTAGTTAAGGTTTAGCGTCGTGTCTAGTATTTTCGAGTCATTTTTCATTAGGTTTTAAGACTTTTTCTAGTTGATCTTCTTTTTGAATTTAAGAGTACGATATGTGAGGTGTTTGCGCTATTTTTGGGTTTTAAGCTTGAATTATTGTTTTGTAGGTGGCTAAAAGAATTATATTCGCTCGATGGATGTCTCAGTTGTCGTAATACAAGCATAAATCCAAAACCACTTGTTCCATTTGCCTCCACCTTATACCATTGGAAATCTTAGAGAATTGTCTAAAACTTTTGTGTTTACAACAATTCCAAATGTTGAGTCTAAAAATGGTAAAAAGTAGTTTTAAGTGGAGACAGTTCGTCATCGCCTCGCTTGTGGCAGGTTTTGGTGCGGAGCCCATAACTCTCGGAGGAAAATTCCAAATGACACAAATCAATTTCCAGATGATAGCCAAGAGAAAGGGCTATATTTAATATGGAGACTTCATTGGATAATTCCATAAATTTCTCAGTCGATCGACTGAATTTCTGTCGATCGACTGCTCAGTAGAGAGTTGGTTGTTCAAGACTGGGCAGTCGATCGACTGCGGCGCTGAGACTTCGGGATTTTCGAGCATTTTTGACGGTTTTGCCCCTAAAGACAAGTATATAAAGCCTACATCTTGCACCTATGAAAAAATCACTCCCCTCCCAACCCAAGCTAGGGTTTGGGATCAGAATTACTCTCAAGCAATTGGATAATTCTTTTTTCTTAGGTTTTAGATTCAAATTAAAGCTTTGATGTATTTTCATTTCTAAATTTAGATTTACTTTCATGCTTGGCCTTGGGTTTGTAAGCCTACGAAGAATCCAAATACTCTTTTGGATTGTTACTTTTGATGCAATTACATTCAAGCTTTGTTTCATTTCTTAATTCAAGTAAGTTTCCTTTCAATGTCATGTTTTATGCTTTATTTCCATGCTTTGTTCTTCATTTCCATGCTGGTTCTTCATGTTATGCTTTTTGCCTTAGCACCTTGATTTCTTATTAGATCTTAAGAATTGGATATGGAATCTAGATGAGTGACACATCTAGATCATAGATCGAGTCTTAGATCGTCTTGATTTCAAGTTTTTCCTATGCTTTATTTGCAATTTTATTTTCATGCATAGTTTTAGGTTAAATCTTAGATCTAGGATTTGATGCTTGTTATTCTCCTTAAAGTTTTAAACTTTCATGTCAACTTTCATTGCTCTTTATATCCATGCTTTCAATTTTTGCTAATTTGCATTATTTGAGTTTTTATGCATAGTTGTACCTTGTGCTTGCATGCTTGTACTTGGTGAAACATTGGATTTTCTTGCTTATTTCCTTTATTTGCTTTCTTTTCCATATTGAGGCATACGACGAGGCATCCGACCAACTTGCTATTTCAATTTCTAGCTTAGTTTAGATAGGTTAATTGCTTTATTTTCATTTCCCTTTTATTTTTCCAAGCTTGAAACACATTGAATCCTTCAATTGAATCAATTTCCGATAATACCAAGCAATGAACCCATTGATACTTTCAACACCACGAAAACTCAATTTTCTCGGTAATAAATTATTAGTGCTCKGAATAATTCAAAGTATCAAGTAGAGGGGTCAACAAGAAATGATATATTAAGTATTTAGAAGGTATTTCTGTAATTGGACATTTGAATCCTGAGTTATCACAAATAACAAATGAAGTATTAAAACCTAATCCGAACTCCACCAAACCCGTAATCAAGGAAAACAAATGATGACAACTTATATCACAATAGTCTTATCCTATGGGATAGGATAAATATATCCCATCCTATCACAGAAAGCAAACGAGCCCTAAGAATAACCAAATGGAGGCTTGAACTAAGAATATATCAATTACCTCCATGATATTATAATAGCACTTTGATTGTCGACCCAAGTTTTATGAGTAGCAGGAAGTGTGATATGAAGCTCGTGAAGCAAGGATTGGATCCATATTATTTCTGCAGTAGCATGAGCGAGGCTGCGATATTCAACCTTGGTGCTGGACTTGGAAACAGAGGTCTGCTTTCACCTAGAGATAATATTTCGACCTGAAAGATACAAAACCCAGTAATAAACTTCCTATCATCTAGATCGCCGACCCAGTTTGAATCTGAAAAACCTGTCAGAGTAAAGGAAGAGGTTTTACTTTAGGTGATTCCATAAGGAATTGTACCGGCAAGGTATCGCAGAACTCTCTTGACAGCTCGCTAGTGTGTGTTGAGAGGACAGTGCATATATTGACACATTTTGTTGACACTGTAATATACTGAAGAGGCCTAGCGATGGTAATATACTGCAGATCTCCAACAATACTCCTATAAAATGATGGATCTACAGTTGGTTCCCCTTGAGACTTGGATAGAACAGAAGAGACAACCATAGGTGTAAGGGTGGCTTTGGCTCCAGCCATACCAGCTCTTTCCAAGAGGTTCATAATGTACTTTCCCTGATTCAGATGTAGACCCTGAGCTGTGTGCGAGACCTCAATACCAAGGAAATGATGCAGGTCATCTAGATTCTTTAACGAAAAAGATGAATCAAGGTGAGTAATGAGCTTTGCAATTCCGGCATTATTACTGCCTGRGACGAGGATGTCATCAASATATACCACCAACACCCAGATGCAGCTAGAGGAAGTGTTAGAGTAAAAAGAGAAATATCAGTCTTGGAAGCGGTGAAGCCAAATTGAATAAGAACAACTTGAAATTTAACAAACCAGGCTCGGGGAGCTTGTTTAAGTCCATAAATAGCTTTAGACAATATGCACACCTGAAGGTTATTACTATCTTGCTCAGAACCAGGTGGTTGAGCCATGGAGATTTCTCGGTCCAGCTCTCCATTCAAGAAGGCATTATTAATATCCAGTTGCTTGACCTACCAATTACAGTTGYCAGCTATAGAGAGGATAACTTGAATAGTGGTAGCTTTCACAACAGGGCTGAAGGTTTCAGAAAAATCAAAACCAGACACTTGATTGTATCCTTTGGCTACTAATCTGGCCTTATAACGAGCTATGATTCCATCAACATGAGTTTTGAGTTTGAACACCCACTTGCAACCAATCAAAGACTTMCTTGYAGGTAGCTCAGAGGYAGYTCATGTCTGATTCTTAATGAGWGCTMCATACTCTTCACACATAGCAGCTTTCCACCTGGGATGTGTTAAAGCTTCAACATAGGAAGAGGGCTCCTTAAAATTAAGGAGCTACGTGCTGAGCACCTTGGGCTTGTAAATTTCTGCWTCAGCTCTTGTTATCATGTGGTGTTTACCTGTAAAAGGGTTAGTACCTGGTCCAGAAGGAAAGGAGAAGTATGTGGAGAACTCATAATTGGTAGTTTAACAGTAAGAGGAATACTAGAGGGACTGGATTGAATAGAGGATAGTGAGATTGGCTAATGAGTAGGAGCAGAGTGATTGGACATAGGAGGTTGTGGTGAGGTCGCTGAGGATTGTGATGAGGTCGGGGATGATAGTGGAGTGGTTGCTGCCTAGGGAACTGGTAGAAGAAGAGGTGGTTCAAGTATAGATTGTTGATTGGGAGGTTGTAGTGAGCTCGCCGACGATTGTAGTGAGGTCGCATGTGGTTGCGGTGATGTCGCTTATGGTGGAGTAGCTTGGGGAGATATTATAAGAGGAGGTGGACCAAGTATAGATGGTTGCATAGTGGAGCAGGAGTGAGGTCTAGAATTCTTGGAAAAGGGAAATTTGAGCTCATCAAATATCACACGTCTGGTGATTATGACCTTGCTATCTGGTAGTAAGACTTTGAATCCCTTATAGTGTTCTCTGTAACCAAGGAAGATACTCGGTTGCGATCTGAACTGGAGTTTATATTTATTGAATGGCCTAAGGTGAGGGTAATAGAGACACCCAAAGGGTTTAAGATGAGTGTAGTTGGGATTTTGATTTAGTAAGAGGTGATGAGGACTTTTATACTGAATGGTTTTGGAGGGTAGTCTGTTGATGAGGTAAACAACAGTGGTAAAGGTGTCATCCCAATATTTGATAGCTAAATGAAAGTGAGAGAGGAGAGAGAGTCCTTTTTCAACAGTGTGTCTATTTTTTCGTTCTGCAAGACCATTTTGTTCAAGGGTGTAGGGGCAAGAGATTTTGTGATGTATCCCAGAGGAGTGAAACAGTTTTGTGAGAGATATAAATTCTCACCCTCCATCACTTTGTACCGACTTTATTTTAGATTGAAACTGAGTAAGAATGAGGGTTTGTGAGTGAATGAAGGCATTGACCACATCAGATTTATGTTTTAGTAAATAGATTCAAGTATATCTAGTATAATGATCAACAAAGGAAACATAGTAAGAGAACCAATTAGTGGATTTTATAGGAGCACGGCCCCAAACATCTTTATGTATGTGATCAAAGGGCCGTGTGTATTCGGTTTCTGAGGGGGAAAAGAGCAGCTTATGGATTTTACCTTGAAGACAAGCACAACAAGTGGAAAAAGTGATTTTATTATTTGAAAAGGCACTACTACAAAATAGGGAGTTAACGTCGTCCATTTAACGTCAGTTATTAATTAACTGATGTAAAATACTCTTCACGTCGGTGTTTATATAAACCGACGTAATAAGTAAAATTCCACGTCCGTTTATTTAAAACCCGACGTTATTTGTAATTGTTTACGTCGATTCTTTCTAAAACTGACGTAACAAGTTATATTAAAAAAATGTTAAAATACCGTATATAAAATAAATATAAGCGGCCGCGTAAAATAATTAGATCAAACACCACCGACCCCGTCTATTTTCTTCTCCAATTCCTCAGCCCGCTCTGCGTTTGCCCTCAATCCACGGCCAATCAGTTCCCGTCCGCCCCTATACCACCAACAGCTAGGCGAAATCGGAAAGCCGTCTGCAAATCAGCTCTCAATTCTCGCTCACCCTCTCTTGGAGCACAAGGCTGTTTGACAATAATGGTTGGTCAGTCCTTGTCGTATACACAAGCCCGCGGAAGAGCTCATGACGATGAGCTCTCCTTGTCCGTTTTCCAAGTGGGGAATCGATTTGGTTGGCCCCTTTCCCATGGCTCCTGCCCAAAAGAAATTCTTAATAGTGGCAATTGATTATTTTAGTAAATGGGTGGAGGCAGAGGCCTTGGAAAATATCACAAAGGATGCGGTCATGAAGTTTTTTTGGAAAAACATTGTGTGCAGATTTGGTATTCCCAGGATCTTAGTCTCGGATAATGGCACCCAGTTCATGGGAACCATGTAAAATTAGAAGGTCTATGGATATAAGAATAATTCTCAGATTCACGATATTGTTAATCAATGTTACCAACATCAACCAGAGTAAACTAAATTTATGCAGCAGAAATAAAAAAATGAGAACACGATTAAACAAATTCAGTTCACAAGTAAAAGTACTTGTGAACTTGGGTGTACAAACCCGAAAACTATATTACTTTCTTTTTAAGTTCAATAKAAAGATATAYAGTAATATATYAAAACTAAATATCAAGAAACTTGATACTAAATACTTGTTGCCGGAATGGTAAGATCTTCTCCGTTGGTCACGCAACTTTGAAGAACTTGTTAATCACGATTATTGGCTCCAAGTAGTACGTCGTGTTCTTCCTTCCTTGCTTTGCCGTGCGTCTTGCGTCGTGCGATCTCTCCTTGAATTTCCCGTGCGTAAAAGTCCTTCTCGAAAAGTCGTGAATGTAAGAGTATTGAAGGTGTCCCCTTATCTTGGCTTTGTCTTGTCTTAAATAGAAGAGTCCTAGAGTCCTAAAATTGGTAGATTCCTAAAACCAAATCCTAAACACAATTTAGGAATAATTAAAGTCTTGTATACAAACTAGGAAACAAATCTAGGGTCTTAATTTTAGTTCCCTAATATATTTTGGGCCTAAGAAAGACAAATAACTAAATAAGGAATTATTCCAAAGAATAAAATCCTTAACAATCTCCCCCTTTTGCCTTTCTGGACAAAATACCCAAGACGCACTAAAATAATCAAAAGAGTAAAAACTCCCCCTAAATTTAGAAACTCCCCCTACATTAGAAACTCCCCTTAAAACAAACAAAAACGAACCACATTCATTTGCAGCGTCTTCTACATTGCGTCTTCTACATTTCTTCTCCCCCTTTTTGTTCTGGAAGCAAAAGGACCTCAAAAAATAAGTCTCGAAGTGCCTGGTGCTGTGCAACCTGATCATCAAACAAAGTAAACTGGGCTCGGACAAAAGTAGCATAAAAGTAAACCATGTTGGTACTGATGTTCGGAATACCAGAACCAAAATCATACATGACACCAGCTCGAAGAGGCGCCATGGTGCCTAAAGAAGGTAATCAGGTTCTGTTTCACGAAAACACCAATGGGGGATTCGACGCTCATCAATCAAGCCTCGATTTTGAAATCCCAATAACAGCTCTTCAGCTTCACTCGCCAAGAACCTCGTGGAGATTGGTTCCATGTCTTCAATCTCGACGGCTTGAGACGGAGCCTCATCAGAGCTAGCAGAGTGGTCGGAGGCAAAAGTTGACATCGGTGCACTGGCAGATGGAACATTTTCAGAATTGAAGCTTGGAGAGGAGGCAGGATTGTCTGCAGGGGATGTTGGTTTCAGTGTCACAACACCATAACCAACATGGGATGACATGGCAGCTTTACACTACTTCTTTTCTCTCTTTGGGTGGAATTTTCTTTATTATTTAGAAGCACAACCTGTTTCTGGAGCTTTTCTGGGTGATGGTGAGTTCGATATTCTGCAAGAGACTAAAAACAACTACAAACAAAAAATCGAGTGTCGTAGGCAGTAAAATTTGGAGAAAGAAAAAATAAAATGAAGAAAATAACTCCCCAACTCTTTCTCAAAGTAAGACACACGATCTCAACTCAACTACTCCATCATCTCAATTTAGTAAATAAAAACCACAAATCTCAACTACAAATTAAAACCGAGATAGAGCTAGATTTTTATAAACCATCACCATAGTTGAATAAATTCTTTGCAAAGCAATGTTTCACTCGCCAAATTAACCTCTTATTACCTGTCCAATCCTCCGATTATAACACCACTGAAATACTTGGTTAGCTCCATTCAAAACAAAATTAAGAGTTTTCAAGATAGACAAAGAA
>BMAC01000126.1:1384339-1422382 GCA_014905375.1 Phtheirospermum japonicum | reverse complement strand
GGATGACTCCAATCGGACAATTACATTAAGTTGATCATCCTTTTCCTTAGTTAATTTGTCCACCTCGATTCTAAGATCCTTGACTTTGAGTACTTGATTTCCCAAACTAACATATAATTGTTTCATACTCAATGCTTAGCTTCTCGTACTCGTCAAGAGATTCATCAACCTCATCGTCATCTTCAATGTACTCTGCAGCAATGAAGATCTTCTTCCTCGGAGTATCCATAGTACCTAAATAAGGATCAGTACTTAAAAGATTAAGTAACCCGCTCTAGATGCCAATTGTAAAATTAGAAGGTCTATGGATATAAGAATAATTCTCAGATTCACGATGTTGTTAATCAATGTTACCAACATCAGTTAACAACATCGACCAGAGTAAATTTAACTTTATGCAGCGGAAATTAAAATACAAAAAATGAGAACACGATTAAACAAATTCAGTTCACAAGTAAAAGTACTTGTGAACTTGGGTGTACAAACCCGAAAACTATATTACTTTCTTTTTAAGTTCAATAAAAAGATATAAAGTAATATATAAAAACTAAATATCAAGAAACTTGATACTAAATACTTATTGCCGGAATGGTAAGATCTTCTCCGTTGGTCACGCAACTTTGAAGAACTTGTTAATCACGATTATTGGCTCCAAGTAGTACGTCGTGTTCTTCCTTCCTTGCTTTGCCGTGCGTCTTGCATCGTGCGATCTCTCCTTGAATTTCCCGTGCGTAAAAATCTCTCTCGAAAAGTCGTGAATGTAAGAGTATTGAAGGTGTCCCCTTCTCTTGGCTTTGTCTTGTCTTAAATAGAAGAGTCCTAGAGTCCTAAGATTGGTAGATTCCTAAAACCAAATCATAAACACAATCTAGGAATAATTAAAGTCTTGTATACAAACTAGGAAACAAATCTAGAGTCCTAATTTTAGTTCCCTAATATATTTTGGGCCTAAGAAAGACAAATAACTAAATAAGGAATTATTCCCAAGAATAAAATCCTTAACACACCAAAATCAAAGCTTGGTGTGTGAAAATGAAGATCGACCAGCATTTCACATCCGTCTACCACCCACAGGCCAATGGTCAAGTTGAGGTGACTAACCGCATACTGGTCCAAGGAATTAAAACGCGTTTGGATAGAGCTGGAGGTAGATGGGTCGACGAGCTTAACTCCACTCTATGGGCATATAGAACTAATCCCAATGAGAGCACAGGGGAAACACCGTTTAGTCTAGTTTATCGTATGGATGCTGTGGTCCCCACCAAGATTAGTATGGAAACTCATCGGGTCCAGAATTTCGTAGAAGAACAAAATGAGCTATTAGTTCAGGATGCTCTGGACTTGACTAAGGAGAAAAGGGAGAAAGCTGCCGTCAGAATGGCACACATCAAGGGGAGAATCAAAGCAGCGTACGATAAGTCCGTGATCAAGAGGCATTTCTAGGTAGGAGATCAGGTTTTAAGATCTGATTTGGGAAAAGCGACAGGAAAGCTGGATACCGCGTGGCAGGGACCACTTCGAGTCACCCAAGTCTTAGCGGGTGGTGCTTATAAGCTGGAAGAGCTGGATGGAGTTGAAATTCCTCGTGCATGGAATATTGCTAACCTACGGAGATTTTATGTATAAATTTAAACTTATAAAAATTTTATTGAATGATAATGTAGGTTTATTCCCATTTTTGCTGCAATCTAGAAGCATCTTCATCAAGCCAAGATTGGCTAAGGGCGGCTGCCCATGATTTTTTCTGACCTAATTGTCAGTTTAAGCCAGGATTGGCTAAGGGAAGATGCCCCAATTTCCTGACCTGATTGTCAGTTTAAGCCAGGATTGGCTAAGGGCGGATGCCCCATCTTCCTGACCTGAGTATCAGTTTAAGCCAGGATTGGCTAAGGGCGGATACCCCAATTTTCTGACCTGATTGTCAGTTTAAGCCAGGATTGGCTAAGGGAGGATGCCCCAATTTCCTGACCTGATTATCAATTTAAGCCAGGACTGGCTAAGGGCGGCTGCCCATGATATTGCCTGATCTGATTATCGCTTTAGGCCAGGATTGGCTAAGGGCGGATGCCCCATTTTCCTGACTTGATTGTCAGTCAAAGCCTCGATTGGTTAGGGGCGGCTGCCCATAACATTTCATGACCTGACTATCGGTATAAGCTCGGATTAGCTAAGGGCTGATGCCCCATGTACCCGAGCTAACCGGTGTAAGGAGCCAGATCTAACGATAAGTCTAGAGAGCCGAGATTGGCTAAAATTGGGGAAAGCCCTAATTCGATTAAAATGATTAAGAAATAAACAAGGAGAAATTGAAACATTCTCAGAAAGTATATAACGTTTTGCTCACAACTTGATACATAAAGCTTGCGAAAAGTGATTACAAATGCAGGTAAGTGAAAAGCAGGAACATGGGCAAAATCAACATGGAGGCCCAGAAAACATTTATCCATGAGAGCCTGAAGCTCTCCGATTTGAAGCTAGAGCTCGACGAACACACCAGAGTTCACGCTCAGTTTCGTGGTAACGCTGATGATACTTACTGGCACGATCAGAAAGAGCATGGGCCTCGCCGGCGGCAATAGTCAGGCGATTCACTGATTCGTCTAGATCAGCTTTCTCTTCCTGCAGCTGGCGGTTAAATTTCCGGAGCTCAGGCCATTCTCTTTTGTAATGGTGCTTCTTTTGCCTTTTCCTCTCCAGAAGAAGATAAAGGTAGCTTATTTTTTCTCCAAGCATGACCAGCTTGTCAGAAAGCTTGAAGTTTTCGACGACCAGAGAGATGTTTTTTCGCTTGGTAATATCAAGTTCCTGGAGAAGAGGGGATGAAGCCATCGCAAAGACTGAAGAAAAATGATGAATATATGCACATATATAAAGGAAATAAAAGCATGTGCAAAAGGAATCAGAAGTACTAGGGTTTCCGGAAAATCAGGAAACCCTAAAAAATTTAAGAGTCGGAATAAGACAAAACATATTCATTAATGGAAATTGTTTACAAATTCAAGGAAATAGCAAGAGCCAGACTAGACACACAGGCTAACTATAGGTCTTTCTGAAGAAAGAAGACAAAAGTCCTAAAAGCTCTAAGTCTCAGCCTCTATCTTAGCATCAAGCTCTGCAGCCAGTTGGTCGACAACATTTTCAAATAGGGCGCCTGGAGAAGCCCCGCCTGGAAGCTCACCCAAACCTACAAAGGTTGGGGAGGGAGAAGAAGAGGGTTGAGGAACCACAGCAAGAGCCAGGTCTGGCTGAGACTGTTCAGGCATGGGAGAATTAAGGACTGAGAAGACATGCTCGGCGAACTCCGCGGCCCCAACAGTATGAAGGCGATCTTGCTCAGGAGCGTAAGCAAAGGAGGTAAGCTCGGGAGGGTTCTTCAGAGGTAGGTCTCGGTTAAAAGGGGCCCCAGGGTTGGCATGGGTCCACTTGGCTTGCTCGTCGAAGCCGAAGTTGTAATAGACAACTGCCTCTGGAAAGAGCAGAGAGTATAGCTCCTTGGAGCCTAGGAAGGCTTTCTGTGCCACCTCCCTGCTAGCTTGAACCAGCCGCATGCCCTTTTCAAAGTTCAAGAATTCGGTTCTCCACTCTTCCTTAGCCTTGGCAAAGGTCTCGTCCACCAAACTCCTCGCCTCTGCAAGAGCCTCGTCCCTCGCCTCGGAACGAGCTGTCTCCAGCATCTTTTCCTGAGCCTTCTTCATTTCGGCCAATTCTTCCCTCGCCATCTTTGTCTCGGCTATCCTCTCCTTGGCCAGAGCCCAGTAAATCTGCGCTCTCTCTTGCAGAGTCTTGTTCTCCCTGAGGAGGTCAGGCTGGGTCATAGACCGGGTCGCCCTAATGGCCAAGAGGGCTCTCTTTGCCTCAGCCTAGATACAAAGAAAAAGTTAGAACATAGACATGAGGAATAAGAAAAAAGGAAAGGTAAAGAAGAGGTAGTGAGGGATTTACCCGCGCCTCATCTTGGCACCACGACTCCAACAATTCGCGGTCGCTCATCTTCTCAAGGATCCGCACACTGCCCACTCACGTGCTGAACTGCCACGTCGCCAGAGCAGTTCAGGACGGAGGTCCTATTAGGGGGACATGCACTGCGAGTGATGGACACAGCTGGCGTTACAGTGGGAGTAGGGCCCCTGCTTCGGCTGGTGCGAGGCCTCTTAGCTAAAGGGGCATCATCCTCTTCCGACTCAGAGGTGGGGCGCCTTGGTGGAAAAGAACGAGCAGGAGCTTGAGAAGTTTGGGAGCTCTGGATTTGGAGAGAGGGGAAAGCTCCCGCTTCTCGAGCTCGAGGCTCTGGAGCAACTTCTGTCCCCTTCTTGGCAGTCGCCTCAAACATCTGGTGCATCATGTTTTCTGAAAAAGAGAAAGGTAAAAATATGAGACTTATGATATTTAATGCAGAGAAACAGACCAGGCCCAAAGGAACTTTACCAGTTTTGGGGGGTAAGGGTCCCGTCTATGCTCTTTTGTTAAAAAGGTCAAGGACGAAAGGGAGAAGGAGTTCTGGAACGTTGATGGTATTCCCATTAAGGGTGGATATGACTTTTTAAATACGGGAAGGTCTGTCTATCGAGGACAGAGGTGGATAGGAAGGCAGCTTCTCAATAGGTTTAGGGTCAAAACCCAGTCCCCGACACAATGAACGTAGAAAAATTTCTTTCTCCAGGCCTTGACGGAGGAAGGAAGTTTGAATAAGAAGTGAACGCCAGGTCTGGCGGTAAGGTAGAAACAGCCTGGGAAAGAGCTCTTCGCTTAGAAGAGCTGGAAGAAGGTACGAGTTGTGGGGTCTAGGCCGGCGTAACGCATGGCTAGATTGTAGCATACCATGATCCTAAAAGAATTACGGGTGAATTGGAAAATGGGGATTTTATACAGAGTGGCGATTTCTAACACCATAGGGTTTACCAGCAAGTGCAAACCCGCCTGAAATTGGTCGGCATAGAACGTCAGCCAGCCGGCCGACACCTAACACGCTAAGGTGCCGGCCGGAGGATTATGAGTGTCAAGTTGTTCTGGGAATTTATATTTGTAATGAAATTCCTCAACGGACCTATCACTGAGAATGGAAGTGACCTATGGATGCTCAGGGTTCTCCGGGGGATATTCCAAACCCCCTGAAGAAGAAGAAGTAGTCGTAGCGGCTGCCGGAAAAGAAGACGGAGACAAGGAGACCGTTGCCGTCCCTGGAGAGGCAGGCGGCGAAGAGGGAGAAGCTACCGCCACCACCGGAGAGGTGGATGGCGAGGATGATGAGGTCACTGCCGCTTCGGGGGCGACAGGCGACGGAGGAAGAGAGGTTCCCACCTCCGGGGGAGAAGGAGACGCTGACATTATCAGAAATTGTAAAAAGTAAAAGTTGAGAGGAGTACCTGATCTACGAAGGTTGCCGGAGAAAAGAGATTGAGAGCTAAGTTGGAAAGTTCGCCGGAATACTGGGGAAGATAGAGAGAACTCGAGAAATTTTCAAAACAGAAGTGTGAAAGTGAGAGAGAGAAAGAGCCCAGTAGGAATAAAAGATAAGTTGATAAATTCAAAAAACGAAAATCGAGGAAAAAGCGGGATTTGATGGGATCCCCGCATTTAATGAGGGCAGATGAACAGTACCCTAGGTGGTGAGCTGGAATGCCAATCGCCCTAGGGTAGGTCACGCGCCGCTGACCTGTCAGTACTTGGAAAGACGTGCAAATATGGTAACCGTTTGGGAATGTGGGCTGACACCACTAATGCCAATGATTAGGTTTGGTTGCAGGCGGATTTCATGGGATTCATACCAGTACGAGAAGTAATAAAGGACGAGTGGGACCTCATTTATTCCTGGGAGACCTGGAATGATATAATTCTATCCCAACCATTTCGGGGGGAGGAGTTGATGGGGCATGAATAGGTTAGACCAGGATTGGGATAGACCTGGGCCCAGATAGCCAGAGAAGGGAGATCAGGACAGTTTAAGCCTTGGTAAGGTTTGACCTAGCTGTTCTTAAGAACAATGGGTTAGAGGGGGGATCACCTCAGCCCAGGAATTGTCCCGAGCTGGACAGAATTGTCGATAGGAAAGAAGGAAGAGCAGGCCCAGGGGAGACCTGGCCTCCTAACTCCCATTGAGGAGACAAGTGGGACCACTTGTCAGAATTTATTTCCTTAACGGCCCCTGATTCGCTGCCCTTGTTTTCGAGATCCCGGAAGGGGTCTCCACTAGGAAAAACTATAGAGGTATGTCATTCTTTTGTGCATTCCTTCTTTGCTTCCTGGAAAACACCTCATACCCTTTCTAACTTAAGCATCGAAGAGGTTTCCACCGGAAAACCACCGGTGGTCCTTTCTAACGTGTTGGTGTGTGCAGGGTAAGAAGAAGAAGTGTAGGTTCCAGGCATTGGTGTCCATCATATTTTAGGTCGAAACAATGCCTATCTCCACTGTCAAAGGAAGAACCCGTGGATTATATTAATGGCAACCGTGAGAAAAGGAATAACCTTAGTTGGAAATCGATTGACCCTAGTATTGCTACTATCCTTTTAAGAGAGCCTTGGGTTCCTCCTCCAAAACTTAAATACAAGATTAATCAGACAAGTGGTTTGGCTTTATTCCCACTGAAAGGTCAATTTGGAACAAAGATGATGAGCACGAAGCATCTGAATTTTAAAAATTGCTGCACAAGGAACGTCTTGTTACACCAAATACGTCTGATGATGGGTACAGTACTATTACTTTATTTTTAATTTTCAATAATTTCTAATGATGGTTTACTTTTTATTGGTAATTTGAATTGTAGTAGAACTATTTTCTATAAGAAGCAGTGTGGTGACCTCAAACGAGTTTTTAACTTTTATGTAGCTAAAATTACTGATTATGCATGGCTTTGGGAACTTGCTTAGCCTAAGCATCCTTTTGATGTGATTGAGTATTTTTCATAGTTGTTGTTTATTTGATCTTCTTTTTTAGTATTTCTCCCTGTAAATTAATATTTTTTTCCTTTACCAAACTTAAATAATCAGTTAGTAATTATGGATAAATTCTACAATTAAATATTAAATATGGAATTAGGTTAAACTTGAGGGGTTAGTTTGTAATTATTGGCACTAACCATATTTTTGTTTTGTAAATACTGTTCTTGGTAACTTTAAAATTTCTAAATAAGTAGGTTAAGCCTCGGGGGTTGTTTGTAAGTACAAAATAGAAGCTCTTTTTTTTTTTTCAAATTCCTCTTTTTTATTCCCATTTATTTTCAGGCTTATGATACTCAACATGTAGATGTGGTATTCTATTACTTTAGGAAGATTAACTTTCACTCGAAGTCAAATGTACGTAAACACATTACAATGAAAGATGTACGCTGATAAATCCAAATTGATGGTTACCAAGAATAGGGGGTACTAACCTCAAATTTGAGATCAGCGACCTGGAACAACTCATGTATACGTCGCAACGATCTATCAAGCCTCCAAATAGAACTCCTAGCGACCTGGCTGGCCCTGCAAAACAGCGCCTTAAACGGGTCGGATTCCAGGCCCGTCAAGGCCCTCCGATGCTTAAGTTAATAAGCAAGTCACAACTCACACTACTACTAAAACAAGACGATATATGATGCGATATGATACGTAACGTATATAATGAGAGGTAAGCACCTCCATTTATAGAGATAAAACAAGTACCCTCTCGATCTAGGGTTACCTTCTCCCACTACAATTCCATAAATACCATGACACTACAACCGACTTAACATTAGGATTCCTCCCATATGGTAAGTTCCCATAAACAATAAACCTGTCATTAAATTACCAAAATATGCCTGGGCCTGTTACTCTTTCCATACAGCCCACCAAGGCCCCAAAAACTCATCCGCACTAAGCCCATGAACGAGCTAAATCACTCTGCACCAAACATAAGAGGTCGCGACCCTATATGAGAACTCATCCTCATACTCCAGGTCGCTACTCTACAAAAACCAGCTCGCTCACTTCTCAAAGATACCATCCAACTCGCTTACCTCCCAGAGGAACACCCTCTCTAGGAAATGAGGTCGCCTTTCACAAATACTCACAAATACCAAAAAATATCACGTGTGGACATTTTGGTCCATATCAGCTAGTCCCCCATGTTTCTAGCTGATTGAAGCATGAAATCGGGTAGGACATGCAAACAACAATTTTAAAAGAACACAATCAACACAATAAAACACAAAACATAAACAAACCAACCTGCCATCTTACAAACCATATTCTACCTCACTCAGCCCGGCATACCGAGCTATAACCTCAATAAAAGCGCGACCTCCAAAGACCAGCTCGCTGAGCTTCGCCCATCCTCTAAGAGAAATACCGACCTCGGGAGAAAGACCTCCAAGTCCCTAAGTCGAGTCCCCGAGCTCCACTCCTGACGGAATAAAAACATAAAGCCCTTTCCACGACCTGTAATTATATTCAATCTCAATAATTTCAAAATCATAATCATAAGTAACCCGAAAAGTCAAGACACGCCTTCCTTTACACATCCACTCCTCTTTTATTTTTATTAAATGCAGCCTGCCACTTGTCGGACACATGTCACTTCCTCCTTTTCTCGTATTATAATAAATACAGTGGGCCCAAAAACGAAAGGCCCAAAACATTCCCCAAAACCCTACTGTCTTTCCCGCTCCTACCTGTCCCATCCACTTTCTCGCCGCCCAACACAAAAACCCCTTCACTTTCCCCACTCACCCCTTTTTCAAAGAATACAACCAGAAAATCGCCATTTTTACTCTGCAACAAAGTTCGTCGACTTAGCAAATTCTAAGGATTCGTCAACAGAGCATCATTTTTTACCGACCTCCAGCATTCCAAAAATGTGTAAGTCCCCGAATCCTTCATCCTTTAAGTAACTTAAATTTGCTAAAAATGTAATGAATCTGCTGAGTTGTTGTGATTTTGTGCTACTCCCCTTCCCCTGTACGTTTTGATTATTGGTAAAACCAGCTTCTTCCACATCCAACTCCCAAAACTCAACCCTTTCTCCCGATTCAAACCCCACCGAAAACCCTTTTATCCTTGAGAGAAGACGAGAACAGCCCTCACTACCTTCCCCCGGCCTTTGCAACGAGCGAGAGGGCGACGTTAGTTGGTCGGAGCTTCAAGCCCAAACCAGAGCCCACACCGAGGCTCAAGCTCTGATAGATAATATTCCTGAGGATCCTTCTTCTACCTCCCTAACCCTTGCACACATTCCAGAAGGCATTCCCCTGCAAAAACCCAACAATCCACCCTCTTGCGAGCACTTTAGGGAAAACCCGGTGACCCTAGCTCGCTCACTAACTGCCACCGACTTGCCTTCCTCTTCTCTTGCGACCAAAGAAATAAAAGATAACTACTGGCTACTCCCTGCCCAAAAAAGCTAGAGAAATTCCAATGAATCCTTAACCTCCCAGAAACCGCTAAGATAGTTCTGCCCGACAGCTTTCACTCAAACCCCATGAAACCTCTCCCTAATCACATCACCCTCTTTGACACATTTCTGGTGGCAGGTTTTAGATTCCTGGACCACCCATTTTATGTCACTATTTCTCACTTGTATAAAATTCCTCCCTTACAACTGACCTCTACCTCCATGAAATTCCTGGCGGGCTACCTCATACTATGTAAATACTATAACACCCAGCCCGACCTAGGTTTTTTCCAATTTTGCTTCCAATTAAAGTATCAATAGCACACCTTTTACCTTTCATCTCGCTCGGGTTTACCTCGCTTTTTGATAAACCCCTCCAATAAAGTCCCCGAGTAGAAAAGGAACTTCTTCTTTATTCACAATACCGAAGATTGGCCCTTTATCACCGAGCTGCAAGACCATACCCCTAAACAATACAAACAACCCACCCCCAAACAATTTCCCAAACTGTACAAAAAATACTTCGACCAACTCGCGTAGTGGAGTAAGCGCCCATTTGACGTGGTGCTACTCACCAGTCGATCTAATGTGTTCCGGTACGTGGGCATCGACTCTTGCCCAATCGAACCAGATCTTGCCCTTACCGAGTATGAGTTCGGTAGGTTCCTCAAGTCCTGTAGCTATACAACATTTCCCACTATTAAAACCGAATAATAACCCCTCTCTCTGTTACTATAGTTGCATTCATCAATAGATGTGCGGCATCACGCTCCGAAACTGTTAAAGGACAGCCTGCTCCGCAACCCACCGCTCGCCTTGCACCCCCTCTAGTCAACGTAGAAGAGGCGCTACAACAGGCTTTTAGGACAGAGGCTAATGACACGGAGGAGGTCCAACTGATAAGGAGATCTGCCAAAAGCAAGGGAAAACGACCTCTCCAACCTGTACCAGAGAGCCCAGCGACAAAGAGCCCGAGCCCGAGCCCGCTGGAACAAAAGGGACTTCGCCATCGTAAGGGCCCCGCGGCAACCTCTGCTGGTTCGCCCGACTTGAGCAAGGGACTGGCAAAATGCGACAACGCCAAGGACATCCAGACCCTTCTCAACGAGCGTGCGATCAAACAGGTAGATTCTAAAAGAACCTTCTCTTTCAACACATCTAATACTTATAAATACTCATAAAACATCCTGATACAGCTGAGTCCTCTGTTCTCCAAACTCTCCGAAGAGTTAGAAGTTCGTTCAGCGGAGAGCGAGCTCCAAAAAACATGCGACGAGCTGACTGCACAGACCGAACAAAAAATACGGCAACTATCACTGACTCAAGGGGAATTGTATGGAGCACTCAAGCTACTGAAAGCTCGCGAGGAGGAATTACAGATTTTGAAGGGCCAGGTGAATAGCCTGAAGGATGAGGCGGTTCGTACCAACAACAAACTCAAGGATGCGCAAAAGAAGGCTGCAATGCTCAAAGACGTACAAAAGCAGATTGGAGAGCTCCAACTTCAAAACCAACAGCTTCAAGAGCAAGGCCAGAAGGCTCATGAGCGAGGTGTAGCTGAAGGTCGGCGGACCTTTCTCACAAGTACAGCTGGCAGTAGGTTTACCGACGCCTATAGGGAAGAGCTGGTGGAGGCCTATGAGAAGTCCTCCATCTACTTTGGTACGATGGCCGCTGGTGCTCGGGAATGGCTCTACAAGACCGCTGATATTATTAAAGAGTAAGTCTCAGCACTAAAAGTCACTTACAGCCCGGACATTCGTGCCATCATCAACCAGCTGAGCCCCTTCAGCTCCTTCAAAGGCGATTGACAACAGCCAATTGATACGAAGTGGTGGCTATCGTGCCAGAGTAAGGCCATCCTATCTGCCCAGTTGTCCTCCGAGCTAGAGGCGCCCCTGGAGGACCTGATTCCTCTGCCCGAACCAAGTACTACCACAAGCATACCTCCTCCTTCTACTGAAAAAACCATCTGAACAACTTGTGCTTATACCCCTGCTATGTATAAACAGTTTTAATCTTGCACTTTATTTAATATATGCATAACTTACTAACACTTTCGATCCTGCACTTAGAAAATACAAACCACATACACAATAAAGCTCATAAGATAATATGGACCATACGCCATCCCATGGGACATAAAACAATCAATCACGACTTATGAACCACTCCAACAAACAATCAATCACGATCGAGTAGAGAGGGACTTTTTAATTCGGCTGTGCTGGTGCGGAGAATATCCAAATCCTTGATTCATTCAAAGATTGTGGCAGCTGCTATCGAGTAGACCTCATTGTATTCAGCTAGGAGATCGGCATGCTTTTCGTGCATAAGTTTTTTGGTCATCGTCATCGTCTAAGAGCTCGAGTTTTTATCACCCTGCCGAGCAGACTTATGAATCCATGGGGAAGTATGACTGGGGTGGCCATATTATATTTGGTAGCAATTTCGAACACAGCCAAAGGTAGGAATTCTTAGAAGGTGTGATGATCTTTCTGATTTTTCATCCACTTGAAAAATAAGTTGTCAGATATGGGCGAAGATGTGAAGGGATTCGTCGCCGCATGGTTGAAACTCCAAGACCTATTTTGTAAACTGCAGTATATAGCTTTTTAGAGACTCATTCGGCTGCTGCACAATGGTGGTGATTGCTCTTTTAGGTGCGATCGTGGACTTGGGAACCATGAAGTGTCCTTCGAACAAGGATCTCAAATACAACCAAGAGCAGATTCAATGGCATAGTTGTGACCGATACCATCTTAACGGAGCTTCGTCAAGCATTATGGAGAACATGCGGCATCGGTATGTGTCGGATGCATCAAGCATGTCCATGTACTTCTGATAGTGGCTCAAATGCGAATCGGGATTGCTATTTCCTTTGTACCGAGCGTTGGGAGGAATTTTTAACTTGGATAAGTATTTTAGACCAAGGGAGTAGTGTGCTTGGCCTCCAGCTCGGCTATTCACTGCTTCAAGTATTGCAGCTCGACGGATTTGTCATTTGGTTTTCACTGTGGGGGCACGCTTATATTAGCATTGCTTCTGCTGTTGACTGACCTCGTGGGGAGGTCTTTTGGAGCCTTGTTGGCTGGCTTTTAGAGCCGAGCGAAACCATTCTAGGGTGAATAGAATGTTAGACGTCGTGTAATAAGAGGTCTATCGAGCATGCTCTTGGCATTGGGCTCAGCCTCCACATCCAATGTTCTCTTTCCGTTCTTTCGAGCTGCATCTCTGATGGGGTCTGATTCCAAATGTCCTTCCAGAAGGTCAACATTCTTGTGATTGCCGACCAGAGCTTCCGGCGTCAGGATCGATTTTGTGGCCTTTTTCATCATTTCTTCGAATTCATTGGCAAAGGCGGGGTGCTGCATGAATGATCACACTTGATCTGGGTCGAGCTCATTTGGACCCGACTGGACAGTCTTTTCCTATCGTTCCTTTCCAAGGTTTCTCCTCGAACTTTTTGAAGGGCTCAAGGTGGTAAATAGGTTTGAAAAACTCATTTTTCCTCTTAACAAATCTCACCCGCAGTGAAGGGCTGTCAACCAGCTCCTCACGAAAAAACAAAAATTGGGCAAAATACAAAATATAAAATCGGAAGAGCTGACTGAATGACTGAAACTGTATATCACATGAAACCGTCCTCTAACACCATTTTTTTAAGCTAAATGTATCTTAAGAAAATACAATATGAAAAATATGGAGGTCTACAAGAAAATATATAATAAATGAGTAGGAAAAGTGCATAACTTTTATACCTGAAATTCGGGTCGGATCTGCCTTGACCTGATCCTTTTACAATTGTTGATTTCTTGATCACGAAATTTATCTCTCTAAAACTATTTATGTGTTTCTCTCTCTAAAAATTGGGATCATTTTTCTCTCTTTTGAAGAGACTATTTATAGGTTTTCCATTAAAATCTAATTGAACACATGTCACTCCATCATTGGTTTGTTAAATTTTTTTTGGAACAAGTTAACCCAAAAAATCTTAATCCTGATTACATTTCCGCTGCCTTAATGTCGGTCTCATCTATTTTCTTTGATGAGTCATTCCCGAAATAATCTTCAGGTCGACCCATCTAGGTCAACAAGAGTATGATCGGAAGGGGCTTAAATGAGCACGCCATGCACGTGTCCGAAGTGCACATTCTGGTCGGCTAGAGCAGTCCTGGTCAGCATATGTCCAGATCAGCAAGAGTATGATCAGAAGGGGCTTAAATGTGCACGACATGCACATGTCAGAGGTGCAAGTTCTGGTCAGTTGGAGTAGTCCTGGACGGAAGGTATCAAGGTTGGCAAAAGAGTTATTGAGCGCGCCATGCATGTGGCGGAGGAAACTATCCTGATCGGCCGTAGCTTTTTAAGGTCGGTAGTCTCTGGTCGGAAACGTCATTGGGCACGCCATGCACGTGATGTAAGAAACTGTCCTGGTTGGTCGTATGTTTTCCAGGTCAGCAGTCTGTGGCCGGCAGAAACGTCATGACACGCCTGGTCGGCTGTACCTTGATCAACTCGACAGTTAAAGTCACATTAGTAGAGGTCGTCACAAAATCCAAGGCGAAAGCAGCATGGCAAGTCAGAGCGGTGCGACAACCAAGTCGTTAGCAGCACGGTAGTCGGGGTGGTGCAACATCGAGGATGTCAGGTAATGCGTGGTGCCATTTTCTGTGTCCTGGTCGGATGAAGAGACCGTTCAGGTCGCAGGGTCCTGATTGACCTGACTCCGTCAATGTTGGGATCTCGGATCGAATTAATTTAGTCCTGTTAGATATTCAACTTTGAGCACAAACAGGGAACAATCTGTAAACACACTAGAAACTGGAAAAATAAAACAGAAAGAAAGTAGTTAAGTCGAGTCGAGTTTAGAACTATGTCCGCAAGACGAAATAGCCCCGGTAGTGCCCTTCGGTTTTGGCTATTCGTCCCCAAAGATGAAACGACTTCGTCTCTGATATTACATCACCGTAAATATCAGAGCTCCGGTGAACTGGTCGAAAATGAACTGAGCTATGTAAAAAATAAACTGCAGAAATATATGAATGCTGTATGCAGGTGTTTTATGTTTTCGTTTTTCCAGGTGCTTCAGGTGTTTGTATTTTTCGTGTGTATCGAAAATGCAGGAGTACCCACCCTTTTATAGGGTTGGCATCTGTGAGGTAACAGCCTACTTAATGACGTCCTTAAAGGTATCATTAAGTCATTCAAACAGTCAACTTCATCCAGCATGAACCTGGACGGGTTCAGCGTGCACATACATTGCATGTTTGAATTCGTACGTTATGGTAACGTTTGAACGGTCAGGAGTTGATTTGAATTCTCATTTGTTTGAGAAAGTCCAGGGGTCAAAACCGCACGTGGCTAAAAAGTAAGCCAGGTTGAACCAGAACCTGGACCCCACACGGACCACCTCAATAGGACCAGCCAATTCGTACCATTTTCCCAAGTCCCAGGCCCAGAGCCCAGGACCGAGGTCCGGGACCGGGCTCGGATCCACCATCGGCTTCGCCGAAGGCGGACGGGCGAACCCAAGTCCAGGAGCCAGCGTAAGCTTTGTTCACACAAAGTCCATAATATCCGCTGGCCCACTTGATGTCCACTAATGAAAATGAAATGTAATCATTTTTAAACTCTCTTCCACATTAATTAAAATTTAATGTGGGATAACGATAAAGCATTAAAGCAACCATTCAACTTTCAAACAACATTTCTCACTCACCAATAAATGAATTTGAGAAATTCAAAAAACTATGATTATCTACACGACACGTAACTTAAGCCTATACAATTCGTTACAACGAATTTTTGATGCACTATTTAATTAAAATAAATCCAATTTAAAAAAAGTCCGTCAATTTGATTAAATATCAGTTTTAATGACACGTGAATCCAAATTTACCCACGTTGTCGTCGGAACAATATCAACAATCAACAAAATGAAAATTATGTATGGGGTTATATGGAAAGGAGAAATCAAGTACACCACTCCAGATTTTATTGAAATATTATACTTAATGTTAGTGCCCAAACTTAGTAAATATTTATTCTTTCGAGAACAATCGTACAGAATTGCTTTATCTATTGCAATTTAATGTATTGGTTCTCGATCATCCACTTGAGACTCCAGGGAGTACTATTTCCGCATTTGTAAGACCAATAAGCCCATCCAAACGTGGCATTGCCGTAAACATCTAACTGTGCCTTGGCGTATCTTTGATAATCTTGCATTGGCGCATCTTTGACCAACCACTCACCAGTCCACTCTCCTGCAATATTCAGTTATAAAAATTCTAATGTTAACATTTCTCAAGATTAAATTTGTTTTCCACATCCTATAAATATTGGAGGAAATAATTCTTTTTTTTCCCGTAACTTGAACTACTTGGAGATTTTGTCAAAATCTAGTCAAATATGTTTTCAAAATATGAACATCTAGTCTGAATTTAATCAAAATTTTGTAGTTTTATCCAAAATTGTCTAATACTCTTGCACAACTAATCTGCAGGGAACTTGAGAGTTTTCGTGATTTGGCTTTGAAATCAATCCTTCAAATTTGACAATTTCATTGTGATTGTGTGTCAGTATCTTAGTACTTTTCATTGTCAGCAATGTCAATTAAAACCTTACGATATCAATGTCTAAATTTTAAAAAGATATTGGACCAAGATTTAAAAGTGACTACTTACACGACCAAAAACTCCTCTCTATATTTTGATCATAGACGAGACTGGAGACTTACCAACAAAACTAAGAGGGCCAGTAGTCGGAGTCACTTCTTGCAACGTCTTCTTCCGTTGATTATAGATGTAGTCTATATTCTGTTGTGCAGTCATATTTACGAACATAGTAGAGTATAGATTGTAGTAATGCACATCGATGACACAACGATAGCCGCCTTTGGCAAGAGGAAGGAGCTCTGTGTTGTTAACATCTCCCAATCTGTTTGATAGAATCACATAAGCATTTGGACTATACTTTCTTACTGCAGCATAACCTTGTTTGTAGTAGTTGGTCAAGTCATCCAAGCTCACCCCTGGTGCTAAAGGCTCGTTTATAAGTTCAATTGCTCCAAGGCTCGACCTATTAGCATACCTGAAACTTGGAGGGGGAAAAACACACTTATCCAATTTACTTTGTTTTAATATTCAACATCAGCTGTGGAAGAAAAATATAATGGTATAATTTGGTACCATAATACATCTTTCACGCATTCTGGATTAATTAATAATCTACATGCAAGTTAAGATAATATTGCGAAATAAATGTTGATGGTAGCTCATTGTGCATGAGTTTCGCTTAGGGTAATATAACCAACAGTCATAGTAAATGAGACAGGCATATTAGATAACCCACCCCTAGCCTAACCCTCACACAAGCCATGAAAGTGAGTGAGTTTCATGTGAGACCATCATTTTTTTAAATTATATAAAATTATATTAAAAAAATTATTAACACTACAAATAAAAGCAAAATAGCAAGGGATTATAAAGTTTAGTTTAAGTATCAGAATTATAATAATGTTAATGTATAACAAAAGATCGTTTAAGTATTACAAGCAAAGCAAAGTGATTTCATTATGAGACTAGTCTCACGGGAGTTTTCATGATAATAGTTTATCTTTGAATATTTGAGATTGAATTTACATATACCGTGTAGGTCCGACCACGAATTTACATACATCAATTTCGACAAATGTTGGCGGTGCGACCCCAACTGGGCTAACGATCGGAAGAAGCTAGCCGATTGCGTCACAGGCTTCGGCCACGACACCACCGGGGGCAAAAATGGAAAATACTATGTGGTCACCGATCCATCGGACGACGACATGGACAACCCGAGGCCGGGAACCCTATGCCACGCTGTCATCCAGACCGAGTCGTTGTGGATCATATTCGAACACAACTTTGTGATCAGGCTCAAGCAAGAGCTGATCATGACTAGTGACAAGACCATAGACGGGAGAGGGGTCCAAGTCCACATTGCGTATGGGGCTGGCCTTACTCTCCAATTTATACATAATGTTATAATCCATAACATATGGATTCACGATCTAAGTAAGTCACCCGGTGGCATGATAAGGGACGCGATCAACCACATCGGTCTGTGTATGCAGAGCGATGGGGACGCCATTGACATTTATGGCTCGACTAATATTTGGATCGATCACGTCTCAATGTCTAGGGGAGTCGATGGGCTCATCGATGTGAACGAGGGTTCCACGGCTATTACCATCTCGAACTGCAAATTCAACCACCATAATAAGGTAAAGTTGAAAATATCCATTCAAATTGTAATGACACAATTTTTAATTTAATTGGGCTGGTGATGCTCTTGGGAGCACATGATCAAGATTCACAAGATGTGGACATGCATGTCACGGTTGCATACAACAAGTTTGGAAAAGGTTGTATCCAGAGGATGCCACGTGTGTGATGGGGATTTGCCCACGTAGTCAACAATGATTACTCGCATTGGGAATTGTACGCCATTGGTGGAAGTGCGCACCCTACCATTATCAGCCAGGGCAACAGGTTCAAGGCCTCCAGCACCACTAACCAATACATTAAGGAGGTGAATTTATTATATTTAAAAAAAAAAAGTGACATGTGAAATTTAGTTTAAGTATCAGAATTATAATAATGTTAATATATAACAAAAGATCGTTTAAGTATTATAAGCAAAGTAAAGTGATTTCATTACGAGACTGGTCTCACAGGAGTTTTCATAATAATAGTTTATCTTTGAATATTTGAGATTGAATTTACATATGCCGTGTAGGTCCGACCACGAATTTACATACATCAATTTCGTCTTGAGGTTCTAAAAAATTAATTAACACTTAATAAAGATTTAGTTTATCCGATACAACGGACATGCTATGGGCATTAATTTTGTACATAACTATTACTAATAAACATAATCAAATATTCCAATGCAGAGTATTGTTTGTCATAAGCATAACGATCAACATGTAAAATTAGAACAAGTGATTAACTGCTTTGATTCCATGAAAACCCACTTTACATTTTCCAGAAGTGTCGAAAATAAATTTATTAACTAGTTTCAACTTTTAATTGTGGGATCTATAATCTGACGAAAATTAAAATTAGAATAAATCTCTATTGAAAATGACCAAATAAGAAGAGTTATGTGGAACTTCAAAAGGTTACTGAAAGGAGTATTACCTTACCTAGCTCTACTTTCTCGCTCTTAAAAAAAATTAAAAAGCCCTAATCTAATCCTTCTCCACCCATCTTTCTCACCGGCCGCTCCCCTCTTTGAGTACAGTGGCGTTTACCGTCGGTCTCCTCTCCCACCCTCTACACTTTCAAATTTGGATCCAGATCTGAGAGGGTGTTCATTGAGGCAACTCGAGACACGATGCTCTAGGGTGCTCGAGTTTCTTTATGTGAATTGGGTGAAACGAGGGCTAAATCTTTTGGTGGCAAATCTGTTGCCTTTTCTTGGGACGGGAGTGGTTTCGGCTGCAGGGGTAGGCTTCGGCAGATAAAGATGGCGGCGAATGGAGGAGGAGGAGGCATCCCTTCGTATTTAACAAGTGGTATTTTACCTGATTCATATTTAATTATTGGAATCAAATTTAATTTTCAAGTTCTATTGTATTTGGGGGTGTGAATCTGTGGCTCAATTATTCGATGGTGCTTATTATTATGTATGTACATACGAAGATCTCATTTATGTTTAATTGACCGAAAAGGAATTCAACTTAGAACTTTGTATTACGCACAATTGAGCGTGACATTCAATAAAAAATTTTTTCATTTTAAATATTAATTGAAGAAAAAAACTCTAGGAAATTCTTTTTGAATCATTATATCATATTGAACAAAAGGTAAGTGGTATTGACCACTCAAACCACATCAAAAATGATGATGTAATATTATTTTTTTTAATTTTAAATATTAATTAAAAAAACTCGAGAAAATAAATCTTTTTTAAACATTGTATTGGTCATATTACATAAAAAGTACGTGATAATAACCACCATCAAACCACATCAAAAAATATGGCTTTAAAATGTGGCGTTATTCTATATTTTTTTATTTATTTTTTTTATTTTAATTAAATTGAACAAAATCAGATTTGTGCTTCATTTTTTATTTCTTAAATCAAATTATATTAAATAAAAAATTAAAAAAAGAATTAGTGAAAAATATAAAAATATATAGTAGATCTTACCGAATTATAAAATAAATATATATTTTGTAAATTTTTTATTATTAATAAGATTTTAATTAAAAAAATTAATAAAATTGAAATAAATATAAAAATAAAAAATGAATTCTAAAAAATAATTAAGAATATAGATGTTTATATAAAAAATATGATTTTTATTCATATAAAATTTTATATATGTTTTATAAGTTTTTATAATTTATTTTATGGTTTTATATTTATATTTAATTGTATTAGCTAATTTTTCAATAATCATTTTCTAATATAACTTTCTATATTTATTTTATAATTTCTTAATATTTTTTTTATATTTTTATATTTATCTCAAATTTTGAATAATTTTTTATTGATTCAAAATTTTTTAATTAGATTAAAGAAAAACGGAAAAGAAAATGGAGACCAAAACATATTTGTAATTTTTATAATTATAGAAAAAGTTATAAGAAGATATAGCACCATGTCGCGTCAACAAAAATCTTGACCAAACTTTTTTGGATATTTTTTGATCATTTGGCGAACTTAGTGGACGTGGTTTGATGATAGATAATGTCACGTATCTTTTCTGGATTGTGATCAATATAATGGACTAAAATGAATTTTTTTTCTCAGGTTTTTTTCTTCAATTAATGTTTAAAATTAAAGAAAATTGATAATAAATTATTGAATCACGGCACGTCAGCAAAAAATGCTCAATTGGATAATTTTGTACATTTTTTGATAATTTACCAACTCAGTGTAGGTGTTTTGATACTTGACAATATCATTATTTTTTTTTTTGGAAGGTCGATAATATTATGGATTAAAAAAGCAATTTTCCCGTAACGTTATTATTATGTATTGTTTGTGCACGTTGATTAATAATAATTACACGATGTTGATTTTTGTTTATCAATATCGTGTTGTTGTCACACATGTATCCCCAAAATTTGGTAAAAATATTTTTACTTGACGTTATGGTTTTATTGGGAACGGTGAAGGTCACCTTGTTATTTTGGATGATCAATTATATATAATTCACAATATTGTTGAGTATTATACATGACATAAATTTATTTTTCCTAAATATTATTCTGTTTAATTATCATTTTGACTTTCTAGCAAGATTAAATTCTTTAGGAAAGATTTGATATAATTTATCATTGATAATCATATATATTATTTAGTATTAAATTAGACAGTAATTTTCTTTCCTAGTAGAAATCGTATGTTGGTAAGTTTATATTATTTAAAACTCTAAAATCTAATATTGTTTCCTTACTAATAATATATACTTATATTGTGCATATCTTCCTTATTTTTTATGTCTCTTTCACAAGTAATAAATGTCTATATAAAGTTGATGGTTGCTACAACAAACACACGAATTTAGAGAGAAACATCGAAGCAAGAGACACTGAGAGCTGTTTTATTCAAGCTGCTTTGAATTGTCTTTTCCATTGTTTTCAGTTTTCATTATGATCCAGTTATTTGATTGTGAATCTTAGTTTTTGAAAGAAACGTACTGGTTTGGATCTTATCTACTCTTTAGGAGTTTTACGACTCTTTGTAATCGCTAAATGCAAGCTTTAATTACAAAGGGTTTTTTCTTATTGGCTCGACTATAAGAATTAACATTATACTTATAGCTAAAATTTTAATGCGTGTGTCTTTTAAATTTTTCGCTGCTTATAATTTACACTTTTCATAATACACACGTGTTTTATAGTTTAAATTGTGAATCGAGGTCTACAATTCTTTCAATGGCGTCAGATCTGACACTTGGTTTCACTAAGTGTTGATCCTCTTTTACAAACTTATGGATTCAAAGTCGGTTGTGTCGGTATTCGTCCCCCGATCCTTGATGGATCTAACTACGGTACTTGTAAGATCGAGGCGTGTCTACATAGTTGATGAGAGGGCATGGTGTATGATTCTTAATTAGTGGATGCTCCATATGCTGTTGATGCGGATCGTAATCTTAGACCTCAAGATGAGATGCTTTGGAATGTAAATGATTGTCTGGATAGTAATATGAATGCTAAGCTCTCCATGCCACCTTTGTTCTTTAGACTCAAATGTGTTTCGCATTGTTTCAAACCATGTGCTTACTTAAGATTCTCGGGACCCCCTTTAACTTAATTGTGAGGGGTCCGTAACTCAAGACCGTACTAACGAGGTTTGTTTTCTCATAATTCTAATTCTTTAAAACCTTAAGGAAAATCCAGTTCCTTATTGAATTTCATTGGCCGTAAAATATTGATTCTTGAGAAAATTGTGAGTTTAGGTATTGAGTTGTTTGTTAACAAATGTCCAAAGTTGTTAGTTGAGAACTTCTCTACGTTGAGTGATATTGAGTCAGAAGATAAAGCTGAACCTAGCACTGAGAAATGATCTTTCTTTTAGTTTTGGATGAAGTTGCCTATGATGCTGGTTGTAATGTGATTGAGAATGTCATTACATTTCTGGTCACACTACTAGACACATCCATTTCAGATCTATCAAGATTTTTGGTCTCTACCTTCAATGATACTAAGTTATTTAGGATATTTCTTGTACCAAAATATAATGCAAGCTGTAATGTTGTTTATACCTCTTTAAAATCTAACAATTCTGGATCCTATGGTCGGAGAAAAGGGTAATTTAAAGAACTTATATTCTTTGATGGAGGTAAAGTGTCTTTTAGTGGTGGAGTACATGGTAACATTGTTAATAAGGGTACTCTAAATATTAATAGGCTACCTGAACTTAAAAATGTCCTCATTGATGACTTATGAAAAACCTTATAAGTATTAGTCAATTGTGTAATAATGGATTGTTTCAAGTAGGATGTTCCACAACATGATTTTGGGCCAGTATCAGCTATGATAAAGGATATTCCAAGCAGAATTCAGAAAAACCATCCTATATCTCAAGTCATTGATAGTGTCGGAGATAGTAGAGGCACTCAGAAAAAGAATATTAACTTCAAATAAATGGTAAGGTTGGCATGTATGTCTATACAACATCCTATCGTAAGAACACATTGCTTTTATCTTCTTTTGAACCTAAGAAAGTTGGTGGAGCCTTAAAAGTTGAAATTCTGATTATGACTATGCAAGATGAGCTTGATCAATTTGCTAAAAATGATGTTAGGTATTTAGTTTCTAATCCCAAATATGGGAATGTCATTGGTACAAAATGGGTTTTCAAAAACAAGATTGATGATCAAGGTAATATTGTTTGAAGCAAGGCTTATTTAGTTTGCTCAAGGCTACACTCAAGTTGAGGGGGTTGATTAAGATGAAACTTTTGCCCTGGTAGCTATAATTGAAGCAATTTGCCTCTTCATATTAAACTTCACCAAATGGATGTCAAAAGTGCCTCTTAATGAAGAAGTGTATGTTGCACAACCTCAAGGTTTTGAGGAACCACATAAGCCTGACCATGTGTACAACTTTAGAAGGTCCTTTATGGTCTTAAATAAGTTCCTCGGTTTGATATGAGCGATTAATTGAACATCTTCTTAAAATTGGTTTCTACAAAGTTCACGGCTAGGAGGTAATGTTTTGATTGAATCAGAATCACTAATGTGTTTAATTATTTATTTATTATATATTTGAAGTATTTATGGTTATTTTGATGGACAAAAGGAGACCGTTGAAGACATAGCTGTTAAAATTTCCCAATTTCAAACATCAAGCTAATCTTTAGGGGTAGTTTTTATAATTATCCCTATAAGGATTAGATCGGCCTATGACTTTTTATTATTTAATACAACATACTTTTCTAAAATCTCGTACGATAATATCTAAATTTTCATCCAAAGGTTCTAGATATTCCAAATCACTCTATTATTGGTCTCAAACATGCACCTAAACCAGTAGATGAAAGGAAACGGCAGGAACTTGGTAATCGTTACTAGTGCAGCTTGGGACTTTTGTTTGTTTATACTTCATTATATACATTATATTTCTTGGACTGTCTTAGACACCCAGTCTTGTTGTTTTTTCTTTTTTTTGGTATTCAAATCTCAATAGTAGGTAAGATGAGCCAGTAAGCCTTCAACCAAATATAATAGATTATTATGCAACCAACCCCTAACTTGTTTATGATTCTATCTTATACTATCAAGAAGAGCATGTCTCAGTCGTTGTTTGGCAGGGATAGATGTTTTTCCTACCTAATTTTATCCTCTTTTATCTTGTTATAAAGTCGAATCATGCTTTAAAACTCGTAATATGCTAACAAGAATGAGGAGTACTCAGATGTTATGATCACACCTCTAAGCTCAACCATTATAAGGATTTTAAAAGATCATAATTATTAACTTATATGTTTTGCTATAATTACTATCTATTAGTGATAAATGTCTTACTTTTATTGAACTTTGGTATATTTGCTGGTGAAATAATTAATATATTTATAATATTTAATATTAGAGATTTTGTTATAATTGTTGGCACCTACATTTATTTCATTTATTTAAAAATTTTGCTACTTTCTAGAACGGCTCTCGTAAGATCCATTCTGGAGAACTACACTTTCCAGGAGTTGTATTTAGTAAACCCATAATAGGAAAAACATTTTCTAGAATAGATATTCCATTAACCTGTTATAGAAAACACACTTTTCGAAACAGGTTTTCTGAAAGTCATTCTAGAAAATAAACCTTTTAAAATGATTTTATGAAAATCCATTCTTGAAAATAGTCTTACAGAACGGGTTTCTTTAAAACCGTTCTAGAAATTGATATTCTAGAATGGGTTTTCGGAAAACCATATTAGAAAGTCTGTTTTCAGAACGGTTGCAAGTGTAACAAACCAAAAATATTGAATTTTCTAGAATAGCTTGATCTAGACTGCCTAAATAACCATTCTAGAATAGCGAAAATAACCGTTCTAGATTGTTGTTTCTGCACTAGTGTGTTATTCGATTGTATAGGCATACATAACCATTGATGGGTCAAGTTACGATATGTAATGAATCTCACATTGATCTTATGTTTGACATAATTGATGGACCGAATTTAACACGGATACATTATGGTTATGACAACAAGGTTGAGCTCATAAGGTTATTTTTGCATTGTATAATTAAAAGGTTACACATACATTCGAAGTGGGAGATTCTTGAATTCTTAATCAAACATTGGACTTATATGTGAAATATTTATGTATTGTGAACTATCAAATAAGGATAAGCCCGTATTGAAAGTGATCAAATAAGAGTTTTATTGAATTGAGATTTAATGTATCTATAAGGTTGTGAGTCTTTAATGTGTAGGACTTAACATGTTATCTCTATTTTAATGATGAGTTAAAACAGAAATACCTAATATATAGTAATGGTTGTTGTTCCTAGTTCAAAATTAATAATATACAACACATCCTATCGCAAAAAAAGAACGGTATAGAGAAAGGTACCTTTGAAAGGATTGGATACAGGTAGACTTAGAAGACTAGGATTGAATACATGTAGACTTAGAGGAACAAACCCTTGAATTCAAAATTTATGATTTAAGTTACACTTTCACCTACTAATGCTAGATTCTTGATTAGTCAATATAAACGCTCCTGGACTAAAACGATGGGTCTCATTAACGCTGCGTTTGGATTGGGGTATTTGAAGTCCCAAGGTTTTCAAGATCTATGGATTTCAAATAACTCTCACTTAAATTCATTAATTTCAAATCACTTGTTTGATTGTAGGGTTGATTTGTCAAGATTTTAAGTCTTTTACGAACTTTTGTTTTCCTTTTAAAATTGTTAGTTAATAAATAAATTAAAAATATAGAATTTATTTTCTCACAAACAAAAATACACATTACACACACAACTGTTACTTCACACATTTCACACACACAAAACCCAATAGACACATTCCATACAAAGATGTGTGAAATGTGTATTGTGTGTGAAATGTGTTTTAATGTGTTTTGTGTGTGAAATATATCTAGTTTGTTTTGTGTGTAAAATGTGTGTAGTGTATTTTTGTGTGTGAAATGTGTGTGTTGTATGTAATGGATAGACAATAAATCTCAAATGACTAGGTTTTAAAATGAATTTCAAATTCACGAACAATAAACTAAAAACTGAATGAATTTAAAATTTTTACTTCCATTAGTTTGAGTTTTAACCAAACAAGTGAATGAGTTTAATGATAAATTTTAAATCTATTCCCCGAAAATCCATCTTCAAATCCCTTCAATCAAACGCAGCCAAAATTATTTCTAACATTAATTACTTCCACGGTGATAATATTAATAGATTTGTTGCTCAATTCTCATTTTTAACACTTCTTGGCAGCTCTTACCATGCATATTATTGTATAACCAAGAGAGTTTCTACGAGTGGAATAGCTATAGTAAGATTAATATTAAAACAGGATAAGACCTTTTTGCCAGGAAATCAATGACCGCCACAGTTTGTGGTATGTATGATGCTCCCCATTCTTGAAATCCGTCTCGGGTTCCACTGTGGTCATAACCATTCTGTGATCCTGGGACCGCGTGAAGACAAACTAACACTTTCATATTGTACTGCCTGCACATACACACTTTTAATGAACGTAATTCATTTTAACGAGGCTACATTTTCATAGTTAGAGGTAAAGGCCCGTGAAAATGAAAAAGGGTTAAATGTCACAAAAACTTGAAAGTTGGGTTCAAAGTAAATAATACCATAAAAACAAAATATGAATATCTAATGTTTTAGAATAGACTATATTTACTCTTGAAGAAATGTTTGTTTTTCTTTTCCATTTGTATCGATTTATAAGTTTGTTTCTTTTACAAAAGTAACTATTAATTACACAAAAAAGACCTATATTTAATTCACTTTGTTTTATTGAAATATTAAAAATTAAAGTAGAAATATTATTAAATGCAAGGGGAAGAATAGCAAGAAAAATCCAATTCTACTTCTTCTTTTTAATTTGTGTAATTTTTTCCAAATCTATCTAAGATGGACGAAAAGAATAATATATATATATATATATATATATATATATACACGCGCGCGTTCGGAGAGTGAGAGTAATATAGGCTTCGAATAATATGCTTACTGTGCCCATGTGAAAGCATTGTCTAATGCCTGTAAACTTCCCCCAACAAATGGTTTTGGTGGATTTTGGTCATACATAATCCACCACCCAACTGGAATTCTTACAGCAGTCAGCCCATTTTGGGACATGAATCTGAAATCGTCTGCCACGATGTACGTGTTCCAGTGATTCTGTGATATTGATTAGTTAATTTTATTGTTAACCAATGTTCGAGTAAAACTGCAAAAACTAGTTTACACTACAATATAAATAGAATTATTAACGAGTCAAAAATATTTCGTAATACCAATAAAATGTTATAATAAATAATAGGTAACATTTTTATAGGTGTGCATTTTGATTGCGTTACTTATAGTTTAAGGTATATTTCTTATGATCATTAAAAATAATTTTCATAAAACATTACATTAAAACTTTACTTGTAACAATTTTTTGGTAGTATTTTTATCCTTTGGTCTGTCAAGAGGCGATAAGAAGTAAGAAGTCAAGAAATCTGACTCTAATGAGTTGGAAGGGCAGTTAAAACCATGTTTGGAATTGAATCAAATAGGCATCCCGAAATCATGCTAAAGCAAGAGGCCAGCTAAGGCTTTGCCTTGTATATGCTTAAACCCATGACTCGGGGGATAGAACCCGCTCCTCAAGAAAGAGTTCACTAACTCCGCTAGCAGACGCTTTTCAACAGGTAACACATTAATAATAATTAAATAAAGGCTTTGGTAGGATTTTATCCTATGACCTTTAGATTTAAGGGAGCATATACTAATAATCTCTACTACACTATTTATTTGTTAAAATAAATAATATTACATACACACACACACTCTCTAAAATAAAAAGGCTTTGGTAGGATTTTAACCTATGACCTTCAAATTTAAGGGAGAATATACTACTCTACTACACTATTTACTTGTTAAAATAAATAATATCTCTCTCACACACACTAAACTGTCTCGTTTTTCAAATAAGAAAAAAAAAAACAGATATGAATAGGAGTCAAAACCACAAATTCATATTTAGAAATATTACTTATTTTATATGAAAGTGTGATGTGACACCATTTTAATCACATTAATTATGTCTCCAAATTTCTTGTAGGTAGTTGTTTAACAAAACCTAAAAGACTGGAAAATTTAAAGTTCATAACTAGTTGAATAAAACAAAATAATCTTATTTGTTTAAATTAATATGAGGAACATATAATTTAATTAATTAAAAAATAATAACTCCTAAAAAGTTTTATCTAATAGATTTATACAAGTGTTACTTATATAAAATGATACTTACAAATGTTAATTATCTAAATGTGATAAATAGAAAATTTTACTTTTTAATGGTGTTACCTAAAATGTTATTTGTATGAAAATATTATCTAAAAAGTGTTACTTATTTAAAAAGGTTACATGTAAGTGCTACATAATAATAAGAAGTTATATATAATAAAGCATTACAAAAGTGTTACATAAATATTATATATTAAAAAGTATTAAAAATATATGTTACATAAAATAATATATTTAAAAGTATTAAAATTATGTGTGCATAAAGTCATTTGTGTTGTAGTGTTATATACGTTGGAGAAAATAATCTTAGGAAAGTTATATTTGATAAATTTGCCTCAGTATTCCAAAAATGAAAGGTTCATTGTCTTAAAAAACGAGCTTCACATTCTTAATCTACGTTGCGAGTAGATGAACGTATTATATTCACTTTCACGAATCCGTGTTTGGTTGAATGAGAAATCAATGACCAAAATTAGACGTTGAGAAGTGAATTTGGAAGTTGAAGAGTTAGTGAGATACATTTGGAAGATGGAAAGTCCCACATATATAGGAAGAAGACTCATTTATAAATGATTTTATTAATTGAAGTGAGAAGGGCATTAGTTACTATTTGAGTGAGGATGGGAGCCCCCACACACGCGCCACCACCACCACCCACCCTACCGGCCGACCCGTCTCAACTTGGGCTCGTGTGCCCATCCCAACTGGGCTTGAGCCTCTTTGAGTCATAAAGTTTTGGACCAGGAACTGTTTAACTTCTTATATTTTGGGCTTTTTGTGGAACTTTTCCAACCTTTCTTGTTGAGTAAGACAATGAGATCGCCTTATATTAAGAATCCTAATTCCTGCAATTTACTTCCTTGTCTAAGAGGTATCTCTCAACTATAAATACTACCCCCTATGCAGTATAAGTTCGTACACAAGAATATCATCAACGTACATACATCTCATATTTTCCCTACCTACCTCACGCATCGTATAGTTCGCAATTAGGGTTCTTGCTCAGCTGTCTCATATCTTAGAAGATTGATTGCTATAGATCTGTGAATACTGCTTATGGGGGCAATAAGAATCTTAAGAAAAGAGTTTGTTCGTCTCGACACATTTCCATTTATGTTTTGTTCGTATTCTATTTATTTGTAACATATTTCTTTTAATATGAATTATCCCCCGCTGTTATACCAGTACTATTACTGTATCCCCAACAAGGTTAACATTTTATTTGTAATTTGAACTAATGGATAATACTTGTTCTTTGGTTAACTCGAAGTTGCCTTCTTCGACCAATGTGACTGCACCTGCTCTTATGAATTCAGCCACACCTGCACAGATGAACTCGTTTATGCCCTCTTCTAGATAAGGTTCAGTCTTTTCTAGGCCCTTCACTGGCACGCCAAGTTCTTCTATCTTCTCATATAGCTCTGATACGACGTTTGGATCAGAATCGCTCACTAGTATGCGGAATGCTTCTATGTCTCATATTGGATCAATTCCTTTTGGTGTTAGATACCTACTTATGTTGCTGCACATGCTGAACATTCTGAAAAGTTCAATGGTAGCAACTTCAGAACCTGGAAGCAAAAGATGGCTTTTTACTTAACTACTCTAAACCTATCTCGGTACTTAGCCAAGGCACGCCAAGTTCTTCTACATTTTCATCTAGGTCTGATACGAGTTTTGGATCCGGATCATTCACTATTATGAAGAATGCTTCAGTGTCTCATATTGGATCTATTTCTTTTGGTGTTGTGATACCTACTTCTGTTGCTGAACATGCTGAACATTCTGAAAAGTTCAATGGTAGGAACTTCAAAACCTGGAAGCAAAAGATGCCTTTTTTACTTAACTACTTTAAACTTGTCTTGGTACTTAGCCGAGGCTGCACCTGTTGTGATTGAAGACGATACGAGTTTCGATCGTCATGTCACCCTTGATGCATGGACACAAGGTTACTATCTATGCAGGCAATATATTCTAAATTTATTAGACAATACGTTGTATAGAGTGTATAGTTCGATCAAAACTACTGTAAAGAAACTTTGAGTTCCTTTGGAAAATAAGTATAAGATCAATGACACCGACACTAAAAAGTTTATTGTCGGACGTTTACTGGAGTTTTGCATGGTAAACTCTAAGACTATGATAAGTTAACTCGAAGAGTTGTTATTAATATTGCAAAGCATACAATCGGAAGGTATTCAAATCTATGAAAATCTCCAATGCTATAATTGAGAAGTCGCCACCGAGCAGGAGAGATTTAAAGAACTATCTGAAGTATAAGGAAAAGCAAATGACATTAGAGAATTTGATTGTTAAATTATCCGTCAAAGAAGGTAATCGTCAATCTACTGCAATGTATGGAAAGACCTCAATGATGGAGGACAAGGCTCACTTGGCTGAGGCTGATTTTGGGAAGAAACGAAAGCACCAAGGCCATGGGAAAGGCAAGTCGAATCAGAAGAAGGCCAAGAAACTTGAAGGCAACTGTCATAACTAGTAAGCTTGGGCATATTGAAAGAGATTTAGAAAACTGTTGAAAGAAAGTTAGAATGCTGCTAATATCGTTACTGAAGGCATGTCAGATTTGGATCTCTATATGGTAGTTATTGAAACTAATATCGTAGATAATCCAAGAGAGTGGTTCATCAATACTAGAGCTACTTGTTATGTGTGTTTTGATCGGGAAGTGTTATCTAACTATACCCCCAACTACCAGAAGTAACCTCCATATGAGAAACTCCTCTACCGCTAAAGTTACTGGAATCTGAAAGGTGCTGCTGAGCTGATTTAAAGGAAGTGCTGCATGCTCCGGATATTAGGAAAAATCTTTTTTATGGGTCCCTGCTTGTCTAGCATGGGTTTAAGATAATTTTTTAGTCTAGTCATTTTGTACTTACTAAGAATGGAAAGTTCCTTTCTAAGGGTCATCTTGAGAGGTGACTATTCAAGTTGAATGTAATGGCCAAACGCCCAATTATTAATAATAAAGTTATGCTTCCTATTATATCATTGAGTCTGGTGATTTATGACATGTTAGATTTGGAAGCGTTAACATGAAGTCAACAATGAAATTGGTAAATATGAATTTACTAAATAACGTGAAACTTTACTCAAAACACAAGTGTGAGATTTGTGTTGAAGAAAAAATATCAAGAACGTCTTTTCATTCGGTGGAAAGGAGTTCTGCACCTCTACAGTTAATTCACACTGATATTTGTGATATGAAACTTGTGCAAACTAGAGGGAGCAATAAGTACTTCATTACTTTCATTAATGACTGCACAAGATATTGTTATGTTTATTTGCTAAAAGGCAATGATAACGTAATTGAAGCTTTGAAAACTTTTAAGAATGATGTTGAGAGTCACCTGAACACTCGAATTAAGACAATTCGAAGTGGTCGAGGTGGAGAGTATGTTTCACCATTTGAGGATTTGTGCACTGAACATGTTATAATTCATCAAACAACTACTCCATATTCACCTCGATCGAATGGCGTCGCTGAATGCAAGAATTGAACCCTGAAAGAGATCACGAACACTATGTTAATTAGTTCAGGGTTACCCCCTAATATGTAGGGGAAGGCAATCCTTTCTGCTAACTATATTTTAAATAGGTTCCCCACAAGGGAAAGAACAAGACACCATATAATTTATGGAGAAGTATATCTTCTGCGTTTAGTTACCTCAAAGTGTGGGGGTGATTGGACAAGGTAAGAGTCCCAGAGCCAAAGAAAGTAGGACCTAAAACAATCGACTGTATCTTCATTGGATATGCACATAATAACACTTCGTATAGGTTTCTAGTGCACAAGTTTGATATACTTGATGTGACTGAAGGAACAACCATTGAGTCAAGGAATGTCGTAGTCTTTGAACACATATATCCTTTCAAACGAATATTGATGTTTCTAACAAGATAACTTGTGATTCCAAAGACAAAGAAACACCTACTGCAGCTCAAGATGCATCACAAGATGATGATGATGAAGAAAGGCATAGCAAAAGAGCTAGGACTTCTAAAACATTTGGTCCGAATTTCATGATCTATTTGCTATATAATGAATCTAGTATTATTCAAGAAGCCTTATATAGTCCTGAAGCTTCTATGTGGAAGGAATCCATCAATGCTGAGATTGATTTGATCATGCAGAATCATACATGGGAGCTGACTGATCTGCACAATGGTAATAACCCATAGGTTGCAAATGGGTCCTAAGTAGAAAGTATAAAGTAGATGGCTTGATTGATAAGTATAATACTAGGCTATTATCCAAAGGCTTTAAACAAAGAGAATGATACAACTTCTTTGATAATTATTCACCTATAACGAGAATCACTTCTATTCATTTGATCTTGGCGATTACTGCACTACACAATCTTGAAACTCACTAAATGAATGTCAAAAATGCATTTTTGAATGGTGAGTTAGATGAAGAGATCTATATAGGACAACCTAAAGGGTATGTAGCTTGTGTTCAAGAGAACAAGGTGTGTAGACTTGTTAAATTATTATACGGATTGAAACAAGCACCAAACCAATGACATCTGAAGTTTCATACTGTGATGGTTTCAAATGACTTTCACATTAATGAATGTGATAAATGCGTTTATGTAAAGAGCATACCTAACTCTTTTATCATTTTTATCTTTACGTTGATAACATGTTGATGTTAAGTAACTCTTGTGATATGATCACAAATTCGAAGAACATGTCAAAAGACAGCTTTGATATGAAAGATATGGGTATAGCCGATGTGATCCTGAAATCAAGATCATAAGAAACTCAAATGACATAGTTCTTTCTCAGTCCCACTATGTGAAAAATGTACTGAACAAGTTTAATGCGTTTGATAGTGAAGTGACTAAAACTTCATTTGACGATAACCTTCGTTTGGTGAAAAACAAAGGTGATCCAGTGGCTCAACTGGAATATACTAGGATCATTGGGAGTTTCATGTACATTATGAATTGTACTAGACCCGATCTATCTTCAGTGAACAAACTAAGTAGGTTCACGAGTAATTTGTGCATTGACTACTTAAAAGGGTTAACTGGAGTGTTATGATACTTAAAGTATACTTTGAGTTATGGGCTGCATTATGGAATATCCAGAAGTACTAAAAGGGTACTGTGATGCAAACTAAATATCGGACTCTAAAGATTCACACTCCAACATCAGGTATATTTTTACCATTGATGGAGGTGTTGTGTCTTAAAGGTCCACTAAGCAAACATGCATAACTCGATCCACCATGGAGTTAGAATTCACAGTTATGGATAAAGCTAGTAAAGAGGGAGTGGCTTCGAAATCTTCTCGAGGACATTCCATGTTGAAATAAGCTAGTATCAATGATTATGATACACTGCAATAATCAAGTTGCTATCGTAAGGGCTTACAATGAAATGTATAATGGTAAATCAAGACAGATTCGTCAGAGACATAATACCGTTAGATAATAGATCTCAAGTGGAATAATTTTCGTTGAATATGTGAAATCAAAGGAAAATATAGTAGATTCATTTATAAAGATTTAAACCGAGATCGGTTCACACATGCATAGAAAGAATGAGGATAGAATCCACAACTAAAGAATGATCTCTAGTAGACACCCAACTATGATGATTGAAGATCTCAAGTACTTGGTTTGATGGGACAACCAAACTTTGAACTATTCAGTTCTAAACACTTGGTATTTAGCCTTAAGCTAACATATCCCTAAAGAGCATAAGCAAGTGGTATGCCTACTGAAAGTGGTAAGGTTAAGCCAAAAACTTTTAATGACGATCTATACATATTATGGTGGAGTATTGCAGGATACTTCTAAAAGACAAGGTCACCTATTAAGTGCAGAGGAGTGAACGCCTCGATCGAAGCACTTAAGAATCTCAAGGGTGTTCCAACATTAAAATGAACACAACTTTCAAAATTTGAGAAATGGTACAAACGTTGTTATGTGGGTACTGTCTAGGTACACTCGTAAGCGAAATAGTTCAATGGCACTGTCAGCTGGGCCGCGGGTATGTCCGATCGTGCTTCACTAAGGAGAGTTTAAAGTCACAAGCTACCTGTCCTAATATAATAATGTTTAGCGAAAACTGAGCAAATGAGTCACATGTATCATACATTGATTTTGCACTCATGTGGGGGATTGTTGGAGAAAATAATTTTGGGAAAGTTATATTTGGTAACTTTGCCTCAATATTCCAAAAATGGAAGGTTTGTTATCTTCGAAAATGAGTTTTACATTCTTAATTTAAGTTAAGAGTAGATGAACGTGGTATATTCATATTCACAAATCCGTATTTGGATGAGTGAAAAATCAATGATCAAAGTTGGACATTTAAGAAGTAGATTTTGACGTTGAAGAGGTAGTGAGATTTTCATTTGGAAGATGGAAAGTACTACATAAGGAGACTCATTTATAAATGTCTTTATTAATTGAAGTGAGATGAACATTGGTTACGAGTTGAGTGAAGATGGGATTCCCCACACAAATGCCACCACCATTACCCGCCCGCTCGTCCGGCCGGACGGCTCGTGCGTGGGCTTGATCGTCCTTAAAGTTTTGGATGAGAAACTGTTTAATTTCTTACATTTTGAGCTTTTTCTATAACCTTCCCAACCTTTCTTATTGAGCAATACAAATAGATTGACTTGTATTATGAATTCTAATTTATACGATTTATTTCATTATTTAAAGGCTATCTCTCAACTATAAACACTACCCTATGCATTGTAAATTCGTACACAAGCAAATTATCAGCATATATACATCTCATGTTTTCCCTACTTGTCTCATTAGCAAAGATGACTGGATTGACTGCTACTTTTCGAGTACCGTTGTCAGTTTACCTTGGGAAATTTATTAATGTAGATTCGCGACCACTACGTAAGGGGCAATAAGAATCCTAAAAAAAAAAAAAGTACGCTCGCTTCTACACTTTTTCGTTTCTAGTTTGTTCATTTCTATTTTTATTGTAACAAATTTCTTTAAATTTAAATTTTCCTCAACTATTATATCAATTTTATTACTGTATATATCCCGATAACCGCAGTAATACAAATTCTTACCCTCATGACAGCAGGAGCTTTACTGGGCCCATAACCATTGGTTAACTGATATTCACCACGTGGGGGTCCGGGTATAAGGATGATTTGAAATACAGATGGATTTTGATCACTCCAGTCATTCGAGCTTCCTCCATAATCAGCCCTCACCGAATCACCATTCACGGCCTTTCACATTGCAAATGAGAAAATGGGAGTTAAAAGTTCATAATTAAGATGGTTTATTATTATTATTATGATAATAAATAGTCACACCAATCAGACATCATTTCACACCGTTACAGTAAAAAAATTCTAAAAACCCAAACCTTCAAATTTTACTATTTATTTAAACTTTATAAACCTTAATTCTACAATTACATCCTCAGATTTACAATGGGTCGGTTTTGTCCGACAATATTTTGCATGTTCGTATAGTTCACTATGCTAGGCTTTCGAGGGTAAGCAACTTTTAATATGACAATTAAGGTATATAATATAAATTAATTTAACAATCGTGTATTATACTTAGATATATAAAATATAATACAATAAATATTTGTGATAATTATAAAATTTTAAATATAAAAAAATAATCAAAGTGTGTAAATACAATTCATGTCTTGTACATGTGTAATCTATTTATTAATTATTAAAATTATTAAATAATTTTTTATTTTTTATTTAAATAAACTCGTTAATAATTTTATTTATATAGTTAGAAATATTCAAAAATTACACATTCTCAACCCGTGTCTAATCTCTATTAATTAATTATTTTATATTTAAATATTTAAACTTAATTCATTAATAATTATTATTACATGGTTTGGAAATTTAAAGATGTTATACTTTTAACCCGTGCCGTATTATACTAATGTCTAATCGATATTTATTTATTAATTAATTAATTATTATTATTTAATATTATATTTATGTATTAGACTAAATTTATTACTAATATTTAGTTACATACTTAGATAGTTGCAAATAACTCGCAGTTTATCTATATAGCATAGTTGAAATTTCAAAATAAAACTATTTCACCTTTTATTTCATATACCAACTATTTAATTATTTTCATAATATTTTAATTAAAATTATTTTATAGGTAGTTTGTTTTTTAATTAAAATAACTAATTTAAGTTTTCTCTTCTAATTATATATGAATTACTTACAGTTTTATATTAGGATAATTGAAGAAGAATATTTAATTTAATAAAAATATTAAATAGGCAAAATATAATAAAAGAAAAAGATTAAATTTGACAAGATACAATAAAAAGAAAATATTAAATTAAGTAGATATATATTAAACTCGGATGACACATCCACAATCGAAATACTAAAAATTTTTATTTGTCAAACAAAATATGCAAAACAAACACATGAATTGGGAGAGTTTTACGTTAATATAAAATTGATTTGTATAAGATTAGTATTATAAGAACAAAGTTTTGGATCAAAACTTTATCATGGATGCATATTGTCAACATTATTAATTTTGTTCGTGGGTCATTTATTTTTGTTAACAAATAAATAAAACTGATAGAAGAAAATATATATATAAGTGTGGCCAAACATATCAATTGAGGAACACAGAGAAACCAAACATTTGGTAAAACCGTCAGTATCCAAATCAAATAGAATGTTCGAAATTCTTAAAAAAAAAATTCAAGAGGTAATAGAGTGTTGAAAATTAGTTTTGTTGTGTCTAATTTTAATTGTTAAATATTTAATTCATATAGAATTAGATGGAATAATATTATTTTACGTATTGAGTAGATAATTGTAGTTTATTTATTTTTTTAAAATTAATTTTCGCTGAGTGAGAAATAAACTTTGTAAGTTAGCCATTTAAAAGGGAAATGTATAAAATTCCACGTTAAAAATATAAAATGAAATTTATACACTTTCTAATAAAATAAAGTTATAATGAATATCACGCCATTAAATTCATCCATTAGTAGTTGATTGTGTTCGTAACTGTGACTGGGGTCTTTTCCTTGCCCTTGTCTTTTCGAGTGGATAAATTTAGAATTTAAGGTTCTTTGGGTCTTTATTGAGTTGTGCGAGATTAACTCGTCTTTGGTTTTTTAGGATTTTCAATTTTGGCGCCATCATCTCGTCATTTTTAATAATAAAGAGATTAAAAAACTGAAAATTATAAAATAAACTCTAAACAACATTTCGTAAATCAGGGAAATAAAGATAAATAACTCAGAAATATTTTAAAATTATATATATATATATAATTGATACTAGTGTTTCTGATAATTAATAAATTAAAAAAAAATCACAAACACAATAAAATTATAAAATTAATCTTATAAATTTTAAAGTCAATTACGTTAATATAAAAACTACAATTAGTTTATCGTTCTCCAACTCAATAAAGAAGTTGTAACGAGAATTTAATAAATTTGAAAATGAGAAACAAACTAAAAATTACAGAATATTATAAATATTTTGTTAAAAATGAAAAGAATACAAAAAAAAATATATATATATGAATATGAATAAATAAAAATAATAATTAAAGGTTTTTTTAAGTTGATTGACTTGATTTTTATTTTTCTTTTTTTCTTTTTTTTTTTTGCCTATTTGTGATATCTGTACATTATGAGAATCCATTTTCTATTTTCCAGTTTATTAAATTTATTTATAAGTAAATTGTAAGTTTTAATTTTAAATTAACTAATTTCATATTTATTTAGACTTATTTTATTTATTTTTATATTTTTGATTTTTTGATTTTATTCTCATTTTCAGAAGAAAATAATTATAAACGTTATATTTATTTAACTGAATTTATAACTTTCTTCAGATTTTTGTTATTATTTTATAATTTCTCTAAGTTTTATTTATATTTCATTTCTTAGATTTATCTAATATATGGCTTTCTTTTTTTTTTTTTTTAATATTTGAGATTTACGAATTGATTATTTAATTTTATTAATAACTCCTGAAATTAAGTAACTGATTTTATAATATGACAGATTTGTTTGTTTCTCACAATTTTTATGAGCTATCTGGTCAGATTTATTAACTAACTATTAAAATTTAACTATACATTTCTATCCTGATTATCTTATTTTATAATGTCTTTAACATTTTTAATTTTTTAGATTTACTAAAT